>JABXWE010034086.1:0-15611 GCA_014611495.1 Limonius californicus
TCACATTGTTACATAAATTATACAAAAACAAATAAAAAATTAAATAAAAAATAACTCAACTTTAGTAACTATAAATGGTTTTATTTCACCACTTTCTATTATAAAATGAACTTACCGGCATTTTATCCTGCATGGAATGGTTTACAAAACCACATAGAAATATTAGAATGAAATACTTCATGGTGCTGTGGAAAACTTTCTGGTAATTTTTGAAGCAACAAATTTTATTTATTTATATAAAAATGTATAATCACGTGTTGTATTATAAATTCGTAAAGTAAATATATCTATTTGTAGAAGAGAAATAAGTGATGTTCAAATTAACGTAAGCCAACCGCATCAAGCTTTTGTAGAAAATGCGGTTTAATGTGAGCACTGACCTTGCGCATGCTTCGATAGTTTGTTTAATATAATTTTAAAAAATAACCGAAAATGTAATAAAAGTAAATCTCGTTAATCAAGAGCTAGAAAACATACCTTTCAGTCATTCCTTTATATTTTTGATTTTATTATATGAAGCAGCAATTAGCATGAAGTGAATGCTATTAATGTAATTACAGCTCAAAGTGCTCAATTTTGTCACATTCAACTAAGTTTATATAAGCTTATGGACGTTTATGTAACAAATTAAAATTTTAAAATACAATAGTTCAAAAGAAATCAAATCCATACTGAAAATAATTATAAAAATGTGCCTACGTAAGATATAATGCTATAAACACCACAGATAGTTATATCGAATATACGCTAATAGAAAAAGATAATAACTCAAAAATTACACAAATTAAAACCCAGTAATGGGAAATGTATACACAACTATTCAAATGAAATTTTATAGCCAGCAGAAACAAGCATAAAGGATGTTTAGGAGCTAGAAGAAAGAAGTGGGAGGATACATTACAATAATTATTAATTATTAATAAACTTAACGAAATCACATCGTACGCAATAATACCAGAAGAAATAGTTAGTAACGCACCGTCAACAAGAATCGTAGTAAAAATAATCCAAAGAGATTTTTGTAATATATTTATTACTAGATCAACAACATATGTTATACATGGTAGTGTTGAATTCATTACAAACAACTAATTATAATAACGTTTGAGATATTTTGGTACCTCTGATTACTGTAAGGTTAGTCACTGGCTTCATCAGAAGTCCTGGGGTAGTTTGCGTTTTAGTGGGGTGTGAATGTTTCTTCTGCCGATGTTATAACGCATATGTTAATAAAGAATTTCTCCGTACTAGCACTGATATATTCTTGAATTGTTGAGATACCCGGTTTATAACGCAACTGTTAATTTCGGATATACCAAGGCGCATTTACTGCAAACCGATACGTTTACCACCTTCAGTACCAGAACTGGATTAACTATTAAACAAAATAAGCACATGTTTAGGGTATCAAGGGAAGCGGGGCAACATAGAATTTTTCAATTTCTGGATATTCATGGACCATACCGTACAAAACTGCAAATGGTGCGGCTCAACCAGGTTTTACAAAAAGGGAACTCACAATAAACGAATTTTAGAAGCGTTAAAATGTATAGCTGAATACCAGTCACAAAAGGGAGACGCAAGAAGAGAAGCAAATAATATTGCAGATAAGATGCAAGAGCTAGAATTCTTTCTTGTATGGAATTTTTGAGTTGGCATTTATGAAAATTTTTATAGAATTAGTCAAGTTCTATAGAATGAGGATGTGAACTTAAAATATGTGCAAATGTGTATGAATCATTAGCTAAAAAAAAAAAATGTAAAAACCAAGTCACTCAAGCTGAACTTAAAAAAATAATTGTAGAAGGCAATATTAAGTGTGCTTTATAAATGCAGACATTTGCTTTAGTAAAGGTGAGGCTCTACAGATAATGAAGAAGTTTGGCCTACAAGGTGAAAGGTGAGAGGTCCTGTATCTTTGCTCTTATGCACGGTTGTCGCGTACCAAATTCATGACAGGTGGTGATGTAGTTGGCATCACTCATTAGACAACCGCATTATTTGTTCTTGTTCATTCGAACGCAGGTAGCCAATTATATAAAGCGACTTGGTTGGACGCTCGCTAGGCATGTAATCGAGGATTTGAGCTCTCGACTTTCCGCGTCGAAACCCAGTGCTCTTCTTCTTCTCCAATGCCGTCTCTATTCAGAGGTTGGCGACCACCTGGTTAAATTGTTCTCTGTTATTCGCAGTTCGGAAGAGTTGTTCGACGTTCATTCCAGTCCACGTTCTTATGTTTTGGAGCCAAGATAATCTCTTTCTTCCCACTGCTCTTCTTCCGACAAGTTTTCCTTTAATTATTAACTGTGGTAGTTTATATTTAGTGTTCCGGAGGATGTGTCCAAGGTACGCAGTCTTTCTTTTTTTAACTGTACTTAATAATTCTCTATCCTTTCCTATTCTTCTCAATACTTCAGCATTACTCACTCTTTCAGTCCAAGATATTTTTAGAATTCTTCTTAGTGTCCACATTTCGAATGATTTTATTCGTTTCATAGTTGCTTTCTTTAACGCCCAAGCCTCAACCCCAAAATTAGATGTACAAAATTAGACCACACGTAACACCTAAGGAATTTCAATCGGATTACAAGATCAAGGTTTCTATTGCTCAGTATCGATTTAAACTTAACGAAAACACTTCTAGCTATTTCAATTCTTGTTAAGATTTCTTCATCTGGTTCTAATGAATCGTTAATCCAACACCCAAGGTATTTATACTTTCGGCTCTCTCAATAGGTACGTTATTAACCGTGAGTTGTATTTGACCCACTGGTACCTTGCTAATTACCATGAATTTTGTTTTGTTTATATTCATGCTTAGTCCTGCTAATTCGCATTCGTTATTTAATCGTGTTAACATGTTTTGAAGATCTTCAGCGTTTTCGCTCAAAAGTGCAGTATCGTCCACGTATCGGATATTGTTAATAATTTCTCCGTTAATCTTCCTTCGGATGCTTCCCACAGTGCGTTTTGACATATTTCCTCAGAATAGACGTTAAATAAAGTAGGCGAAAGCACGCAACCCTGCCTTACACCTCGTTTGATTTTAATTTCATTTGTATCGCCATCTTCAGTTCTTACTATCGCAGTTTGGTTCCAATAGATGTTTTTAATTAGGCGTATATCTTTTCCATCTAATCCTAATTTTATTAATGAGCTGATAAGTTGGGTATGTTTGACTCGGTCGAATGCTTTCTCGAAGTCAATAAAGCAAACGAAAGCTGGCTTTCTCTACATTTTTGTAATAAAACGTTCATACTAAATAAAGCTTCTTGAGTACCTAACCCATTTCTAAAACCAAACTGTGAATCGGTTACAATAGCATCGCATTTTTTGTATATTCGATGTTGAATTATTCTTAGCAATATCTTGAGTACGTGACCCATGAGACTAATGAGCCTAAAGTCATTACAGTTTGTAGTAGTGCTTTTCTTTGGTATCTATTGGCACAAATACGGACTGTAACCATTCTTGTGGTATGTGCCCCGTATTGTAAATATCATTAAACATTTTAGTTATTGTGTCTACATTGGTTTCGTCAAAGAGTTTTATGATGTCTGCCGGGATTGAGACTGGGCCGGTAGCTTTCCCATTCTTGGCTAATTTTAGAACATATTCAACCTCAGATTTTAGTATATCTGGACCTTCTATTTGTGTTATTTCTTGTAAATTAATATCTTGTCTGTCGTCATCAAATAAAATTTTAATATATTCTTCCCACTTTTTAAGTCTTTTTGCTAGATTTAATATAATTTTCTTATTTTCATCTTTCATTACATAGGGTATCTTTTTTTTTATGTTTCCTGTTACTTCTTTTAATCTTTCGTGGAGATTAAATTCGTCGTGTTTGTTTTGTAAATCTTCTATTTCCGCACATTGATCCTTCATCCATTTTTCCTTAGCTGTTTTTATTTGTCTGCGAATCAGAGTTTTAAGTTCCTTATATTTGTTTTTATCTTTGTTTTTGACGATTCTGCGTTCTTCCAGTAGATTCAGGATTTCCTTCGTCATCCATTCTTTCTTTGCTTCTTTCTTACGCACCCCTAATACTTCTAGTGAGACTTCAGTAACAATTTTCTTTATATTTTCCCATTTGTTTTCTACATTTTCTGCATTACAGATATTCCCTTTCAATTTCAGATTGAGATTGTTTTGGAATTTTATTTTTATTTCTTCATTTTTAAGATTTTGTAAGTTTATTCTTGTATGTTGTGGTTCTTTGCGCTTTACTGTTTTTAGTTTTACGTTTATATTGGCTACTAATAAGCTGTGATCTGTGTCGGCATCAGCACCGGGGTAGGTATTCACGCTTTTAATATAATTTCGGAATTTTTTATTAACCATTATAAAATCTATTTGGTTTCTTACAATTGTGGTTGCATTATATTGGGGGCTTCTCCCGGTATACAGTCTTCTAGCTGGTAATTTAAACCACGTGTTTGTGACAATCATATTTTCTTCACTACAGAATTGAATCAATCTTTCCCCACGGTCATTTCTGTTACTTAACCCGTGATTGCCCACTATATCATTAACTCTGCCTTTCCCTATTTTCGCATTACAGTCTCCCATGATGATGTTAATTTCATGTTTTTTAAGATATTTTGTAATGTCTTTTATTTGACTGTAAAGTTCTTCAACTTC
This sequence comes from Limonius californicus, assembly GCA_014611495.1. Taxonomy (NCBI): domain Eukaryota; kingdom Metazoa; phylum Arthropoda; class Insecta; order Coleoptera; family Elateridae; genus Limonius; species Limonius californicus. Next base: position 4,645 of record JABXWE010034086.1, read on the forward strand.
ATCGTCCTTTTTCTCTGCTGTTGGTGCACATATCTGTATGATATTAATGTTCACTGGAGTTGCTTTTATCTGCAGCATAATAACACGGTCAGAGTACGGAATAAAGTTTAGTACAGATTTATGTATTCTGCTGTCAATTAGTATCCCTACGCCACTTTGATGCTTGTCATCATTTCTTCCAGAATAGTATACAACAATGTCGTCTGACTCAAATTTTCCTGAACCTGTCAACCTAGTTTCATTAATGCCGAGTACATCGATTTGATTTGTTTTCATTTCATTGATTATATTTTTTAACTTTCCTGACTGGTACATAGTTCGGACATTCCATGTCCCTATCCTGTTAATCCTCGCTTTTTGTAACCGCTCGGTGATTCTTAGCACCCCTGTCCCATTTAAGGGACGCCGGGAACTCGGGGCCATATCTTCAATTTGACTCTCCATGGTGGTTGTTCTTGGGATGATAGTGCAGTAGTTTCCTGTTGCTTTCTGCACCGCAGTACTTCAGCCATTCTGCTATTTTAGCTCCGCCTGAAGAAATCTGTCAACGAGCCGTACCGATGTCCCCATCTCCGCCATCGTTGCAGTACTGGTAGTTGCTGTTGCCCTCTACCACTTAATATAACAGCCGCTCACTCTGAGACCGACGATGTTATTCACCTGTTGGTCCGCGGGAGGTATTTTATTTCCCTCCTACCCGACATATCTACCGGGCTTTCCCCTATCCGCCACCTGCGGACGCGCCCTCCAAGGGTTACAGGTTCCCCCGATTAACCAAACATTAATGGTTATGTTGCTTAACTGAGCGTTCATTATCTCAGTTACAGACTTAAAGTACTTGGGGTGTTCAATTAAAACCCATGTTTGTTCTATAAAAATGTATTCAACAATTTAGTTACAAAGAATTACCGTCACAGTTAAGGTAGTTATAGTAACCGACGTATACCCTGCTCATAGAATTCTTGTGGTTGCTGATTGAAGAAGTCTTCCACAGCTATCCGTACTTCTGCGTCAGATTCAAAATGCCGACCTTTTAACGCCTTTTTAGCGATCCAAAAATATGGAAATCGCAAGGCGATAGATCCGGGCTATAGAGTGGATGCTCTAAATCCCTTCATTCCTTTCGTTGAAGATTTTTTTACCACATTAGCAACATGAGGCCTAGCATTGTCGTGCAGCAAAATGACCCCACGCGTAAGTTTTCCGGGACGTTTCCGTCTTATTGCTTGATGAAGCTTGTTTAAAGTTTCATTGAATAGATTTGCATTGACATTTACTCCAGGTTCCTTAAACTCTATCAACAAGGATCTTTCACGGTCGAAAAAAAAGTTAACTTCACCTTGTGCTTTAAACTTCTTCGGTGGTGGTGAACTTGAATGTTTCCACTGCATCGACGATAACTTACTGGATGCCTCGAAGTAATGGCACCAAGTTTCGTTACTATCAACTATTGACAGAAGAGAGTCATCACCATTTTGCCTATAACTTGTGAGGTGTTGCAGAGATAACCCCATTCGCAAGCATTTTTGTTCATTAGACAAGAGACGAGGAATCCATTGTGAACAAACTTTGCTGTAACTCAGATTACGAACAATACTATGGACAGATCCTACACTCGCACCCACAATTTCTGAAATTTCTCTAATTAAAATTCGACGATTTTCTCTAATAACGCCTGCAACACATGCCATATTGTATTCTGTTAATGCAGTACGCCGTGCACCTGGTTACGGCTCATCCATGGTCCCCTATTTTCCATTCTTAAATTTTCGGCACCATTCCTTCACAGTTGGGTACGCAATACATGCATTTCCATACACTACTTGCATTCGCGTATGAATTTGCAATGGCTGCACACCCTCAGCGCATAAAAATTGTAGGGTCGCACTCTGATCAAACTTGGACGGATTTTCAACAACATGCAGATAAGCATGTGATTCGCAAGTATGTCTTGGAGTTAGTACGAAAATTTTGGGAGACCTGTATATTGAATGGGTTTTTATAAATTGTGTACCTGTGCTTTTGGGACCCGATTTTTCTTATTTTTTGTTCTACCCTGCTCACAGGAACATGCGTGTATGTGATAAAATTTTTAAATATTTTAAGCGACGCCGGCAACTTTTAGGAATGATAGCAGCTTACTTAGTACATTTCAATTTGTTTCATTATCTGTTGTACCTAGACCCCATCAAAATATGAAGCGTAATTTTGGTGATAAGAGTCATGCAAAATTATTATAATTATGCATATCTTTAGCGTTTAGTAGTCACCCGACACCCGACTATATACTTCTGCAAATATTTATAAGCGTATATTTAAGCAATATTTACAGTAGACACAAACCACTATCTTACAACTTCAAATGGATTTCTAACCCAGCTCTGCTTTCGGAGATCAATGGCCTGTGGCATATATTAGGTAATCTTATTTAAGAACTTTTTCTGCCTTTTGCAACTCCATGATTCTCATCCCACCCAGCTTATCCCGGCTCAGCACATTTCGTGCTATTCACAGGTCTAACATGCCCCACCCTTGAAAAACCCCATACCCCAGACACCACACTTGTAAGTGCAGTGCTCAGGATTCGAACCTGAGCGACTTTGGTAGAATAACTCCGAAGCCAAGCGCTGCGGCCACTACTCAACCGCAGTCCGAAGTTTTTAAAATACTCTTTAATTATGGGTTTCAGATCATCGGGGTCGATTTCAGAAGTATCTTCCAGCTTATATTTAGCGTAGAAAATGAAGATATCTTTCTCCTTATCATGCTTTCTTTCCAGGGAATAATTTTCTTCTTGAATGACAAAATGTTTTCACCAACGTCAACAATAATTTGGTTACAACTCTGCCTATTTGAATTAAGTTCATGCAGATCGCTAAATATGTTACTCAAATAAGATACTTTCGTAACCCAATATTTTTCAATAAAACGAATAGCCAAATCATGCAATTTTTCTAATACCAAAAATTAGTGGCGACACAAACGCTAGAACAACTGGTTTAAGCTGTACATAGAAGATATTCATTGTCTAAAATTCATTTTGATATTTTAGTAGAAATAAGCTATAAATAGTGGTTGATACAAAATACATATGCGGGTGGTATTAAATCTTCACACCGTATTCGGAAAATCAAGTAAAAGAAAAAAATTTTTAACGAGCATAATGATGTATATAAATACAGGCGACGTAATTAAAAGTTAGACCATGTTAAATCTGACTAGAGAAGCGGTGAAGTTGGGCCAGCGGGTTCAATTCAAGAAATCTGCTTTTATAAACAATTAACAAGGACTCTTAACTCATTTTGAAAACATATTCGAACACATAATCACAAGAATATTTTTGGCCCACTGCGTTCCCCAACACACCGCATAAATGTATCCTCACGTTTTAAGGACACTCTGTATATCAAAAGTATGAGTGTGTATATGTATTATAAGACCGGCAATTTTAAATCTAGAGGTTCATTGACAATCTACTGAGACAGTAAGCCTTTTCAGCAAGCAAAAACTCGCACGGAAGTTAAACATATTTATTTGGTGCAATATTTTTGGAAAATGTGGGTTGATCACTTTCTAAATTTAAATTTAGATTCTTAAGTAAGCCATATAATGCCCATAATTTTCTATTTTCAAAATATGAGGAATGGTCAAATTTGAAGAGGAATATTTAAATATACACCCTGTCCGAACCCCATAGCAAAACTTCAATTAGTTAACGACTGACAGTAACTCTTGTTAATATATCCATGACAATTGTTTCACTATATTATTTTAATAATTACAGTTGCAATGTCTGAAACTTCAGTTCACTGCAGTGGGGAATAGTGCGTAATAATCAAATATCTTACGAACGAAGGCGTAAATGCGACTGAAATTCTTACAAGACTGGGAGCGCAATATGGCGGATTAATGTCTTTCTAAAAGTCGGATGTTTGAAAGGTCTAAATATTTTAGAAATGGGAGAACTTGTGTGGAAAATGAGCTTCATGTACTACGAGTTGCAATTTCGGTTAATCGTGAAAATGAAGAAAAAGTTAATATGCCTATTCAACAAGACAGGCAAGTATCAGTTAGTAAAATTCGGAAGTTGTGGAATCACCATAAAAGACAAGCTAAAGAATCGTAAGGTGAGTGTTTGTTGACCAAAGAATACAGGTTGAATCATTTGCAAATCGCTTCTTCTTTACTGCAGCTATATGAGAGAGAATGAAATATTTGTGGACTATATTGCGATAACTGATGAAACCTCTGGGACATTATTTTACTCCCTAACCAAACGTGCCCGCATACAGTGGTGTCATACCACATCCCAAAGCCAAAGAAAATAAAAACTGTGTTGTTAGCTGGTAAAGCGACGGCAACATTGTTTTGGGATTCTCAACGGGTGCTCTATATTGATTTCCTTACAGAATATGGTACAATTAATGCAGGTTATTGGCATTATATGACACTTTTGCACAATAGAGTTAAGCAGGCGATCAAGAACAAACGGAAGAAAAGACAAAGTTCTGTAAGCCTTCTAGAAGATAATGATCATCCTTTATTTGTTTGGCCCCCTAAAAGAATTTTTAGCTAGAGAAATCTTTCAGTCCAACGACGATATTATCGATGCTGTTAAGAGTGGACACGCAAGACTTCTTCCGTGAAGATAAACTCAGAGATAAAGAAAATACTCTTGCTTGGTTTGGTTTTCCAAACGAAACTTTCTGTAGATTATTATCGGAAGTTTATAAACTTTTTCATATCATAATACTAGTGACAACAATTAGCAATAACAAGCATTTTAAAATTACTGTGTCTTAGAGCACATTAACCTTACATATTTGCAACGGATATTTAAATTTATTGTAGTAAACCGCTTCGATCGTCCAAGACCAATTCAACACAATAGGAAATCGGACAACAACAATTCTGAGACACAGGAATTCCGAGCTAGAATATGCACACGTCTAGCCAGCCTGGCTGTGCTGCGGGATAAGCTTTCCATTCAACTTTGCATTACTAATATTATCCAGGTTGTTTATATGTAGGTTGCACTGGTGACCTTTATACATTAAACACTTTATTACTATTAATTACGTAATAACAATTTCCCATTTTATCGCTCTTTTCTGTGGTTAATGTATTTGTTTCGTTTAGTCCTTATCGTTTCAAGCAAGCAACTTCTTTCCGCATTCAGTTAGTTCTCTGTCTAGAACTGCAGATCTACTTCTTAGTAGTGCGTAGTACTATCTCGATTTTTTGAATCCGTTTAACGTATGTCTTTACACTACTGATATGACACGTTTTGCAATATATATAGCATAATGCTGCCTTTTCTTCTTCTTCTTCGAGTGCTTTATCTCTTACGAGACGTAGCGATCTTTTCTTCTGCAGCAAAGAGACTATACGTCCTACCGCTTGTAGGAATTAACTGAAACATTAAATATCATAAGTTTTTCAAAATGGCATTTGGTATAATTGCAGATAACCCGGGTAAATCCCCAATTGTTGTTGATAGAAACTATCTTGCGGGCTTTTCCGGTCATATTTTTCGGATTCCAATAAGATGCTTTAGAGCTATAAAATGGTTATTACATTGAATTCACTATACTTATAAGGATGCATACGGATTGAAAATCATATAGTGGTGTTAAAAAGTTTATTATCACTCAAATCCGCAGTTGATATTCAAATTGAGAATCTTCGCTTAATTTTGCTATTACTTCTTCGAGTGCTTTATCTCTTACGAGACAGCGATCTCCTCCCCTATGCCTATGTTGTGCGTTTAATGTGCTATGACTACACTACACTAATAAAATCATTGCTACTGTTCAAGATAATGGAATTTTGGATTTTTTTCGTATCGATCTATTGGACAAAAGCCTTGTAAGTACTAATTTGTTTACGCAACTCAGATTTTCGTCGTTATTCATTAAATTTTGTTGAACCACTGAAAATACAAAATTCTCCTATTGTGATCTGCTGGCAGCAACTCATGTAAAGCAAGAATTTTGTATGGGAACAGCATTAAATCTTTTTTGACAATAGTATGGCAAGTTCCTAATGATAAACCAGTCTCTTGCGAAAGTGTACGTAGTGATTAGTGGGTTGCTCGTTCAAACGTTGACGAATATCATCAACTGTATTTTGAGTACGAACGCTTGGCCTTCCAGCTCTATCTCTATGAGTAATGCTTCCTGTATCTCGGAATACATCAACTACCCCACATAGGCAAAACTCATAGTTAGGGTGTACAATGGGCCAACTATGGCCTAAGTATATAGATCAGCTTGGAAATTCGCGTCGTACATCTTACCCAATCAAAACAAACAAATTGTTTTCTACTAAAATCTTAGTGAAGTTCATGTTGCAAAAGCCGTCACATTAATAGAAGTAGGCCTTACGACAAGTTGTAAGCGCCCTTCTATTGTATTTAGGGTTTAGAATCTTACTTAGAGACAGCAAGTAGCGGTCGATGTCTACTTGAAAGGGGTCTACAAACATGTAGGTGTCGGTTGGGGGTCGATAAAGCTTCAGGTGTTTTTTGGGAATCGATGATCAAAACTAAGAGATATACAAAATATTAAAGTACAAAAAATATACGGCAATAATGCCCAGAATTAAATATACAGGGTCTAAAAATATAGGGAACAATATTTGGAGATTAAATACACTATATACGTATCTTAATTTTATGCTGATAGTTATACAAAAGCATAATTAGCCGATATGTATTGAGTGTATGAATGCATTAATGGTTTTATAAGTAATTATTTCCCAATCGAAGGCAACCAAGCAGAACACTTTTCGTGTTCATTGAGGTACAAGAGGTGTAAGTAATGCTCTAGGAAGTTCGCACTCGTTAGTGTGGGGTATGTTGAAAAACCAACTTCTGCATTCTTACCATCATCGGCGTACAAAGTCTGACTTCGGATTATTATGCGCCAAGATTTTTTTTTGCCATTGATTTATGCAGAAAAGTGCTATGGATCCTAATCTTATTAAGTCGGTGCTATTTACTGGTGCAGCCGGTTTTACAAAAATAGCGTAATCAACGTCCATAACAACCATCTACGGGCGGAAAAAACCTTCATAGTTATATACAAAGTAGACACCAACAATAGTTTAGTGTCAACGTATTGTTAGTGATGAGCTGATGGAAACCCACTTTTTGCCAACAGATTAACGGGCAAATTTACACGGCAACGCATGTGGTTCATGCACGACGGGGTGCCTCCACATTTAAGTCTTGTAGTCAGAATAGGTGTGGTAAGTGGTAGATAGATAGAGGTGTTACAACTGCATAGCCTCCACGTTCGCCTGATTTAAATCTGCTAAATTTATATGTTTGGGATCATTTAAAGAGCCTAGTTTTTCCAACCCCGCAGACGGCTTTAATGCAATACGTAATATTTCGGGAATTTTCGAACGAGTTCCACAATCAAATAAGTTCAATGGAAAAATTTTGAATATTTAACGTAACTTTTGTAATTAAAATAAACGTTTGCTTAAAAAAAAAGCATTTAAATTCGAAACAGTTCATTTCCGGGCATAGGTGTATTAGTATTTGTATTCCTGTACGGGGGTGTATAGTATATTCCCCAAATATTGTCCCTTATCTTTCGAACGCCCTTATTGTTAGCCTCTCCGAGATATTATTTAGTGGAAGCCGGTTTTAGCCACCTAAATAATACTTAAAGAAAAGTAGAAGTAGATTAAATATACCAAATCGCGGAGATTTATTAATACGTAATCGTAATATTAAGTAGTTTTGAAGCAAACATTTTATGTGTGCATCAAGTCCAACTATCTCATTATTAATAATATAAATATGATATTATTTTCTTCTATTTTTATATACTTCATGTACTATTGTTCATAAATATTTTTTACGTTTGCTCTTACCGTTTACAGGCTTAATACCTGTATGTAATATTATTTTGTACAATAAATTATGAATGGAATATTTTGCTTATTTTAATCAGTCGAACAAAAATATATTAGAAAAATATAATACACCACCGACTAGAACATCCAAACATTAATCATAATTATCTCGAATTGTGTTTGTTTCCATGTCTAGTCAGATACTCTGTTATTCACAGGAGTCGTCGAGAAGCATCCCGCTTAGCCCCTACATGCGATGGGGAGAGTATAATTTATTGACCTTTCCCCCACATAAAAGTCAGCTGATGCCATCCTAGCATTGATTTAACATTCATAACAATAGTAATCCCACGTAGGCGCTATACGAGACTACCTCTGCCACCAGAGTGGAGCAGGTGAACAATAATTGAGCATGCCACATACATTAACTAATCACATAGCTAGTTATATTCATGAGGTCCTTCTAACAACTATTTACATAGATATACTAATCTTGTATACTACCAATAATAAGACGCAATGCACGAAAACCACATATACATACCACAACCTCGGTAACGCAATATATAAACACATGCTACGCCACTGCCGCTACTACTGAGCTTGTTATTGCAGCCCACATTCATACAATGAACACATAAAATGGTAACACTAATACTGTATCTCGTCCCAGCATAGGTGATAAATGCATAGCAATCAGTTAGTAGATTCGCAAACGCTATTAATAAATAATTACGCCAAAGCACGTAAAACTCTCCTCTACTTTCTTCAGTCTCAGTATTCCAAGAACGTCTCAGTTCTTGCCTAAAACCTATTGTTACATGTTATTATGAACCGAAAGAAGCTACATTTGTAAATATGTATTTATTAAGCCTACATTTATGTAATATTCATATTATGCAGAAACAATGGCTTAACCACAGACTTTCCTGTTTACAGAATAAACACACAACAGAGTAATAATAGCAAAATAAAACTGTAATAACTTTTATATAACAACATTTTTAAGCGGTATAATATATCCTTATTAATCCAGTTGGGCACTTCTGACGCAAGCTGCTAGTTTGTAAGCAGTTTCGCAAAGATCAGCTCCCTCTATGCCCCCACATTCTACTACTATCTCGGTATTAGTAGAAGCATCATTAAAAACAGCGGTTACCTTTTTAAGCATATCATCTATTACTTCACCGGTTTCAGACATTATACCGAGCTTCAAATTCATACACTTGAAATAGCACTTCATTTTATTATCATTTGGAAAACGGTTCTCATCCCAATTTTTCTTTACGTAGTCTAGGTCAAGGCCCTGTTCTTTTGCACACTGTTCCCGAAACTTTAAAAAAGCTTCCGTAATAGCCGGGTCCTAAAAAATTAAAGTTGTCAATGAACCACTTCTATTTCTGCAGTAATAATATAATTTGAGCAAACAGGAAGAGTTGTTTAAATTGTAAAATATTAGCAACATTTTGAGGTTTGGAAACAATTTGGTGACAACAAGGAATATTATGTCCACTTAAATAGACCAAACAAGAGTATTTTTAGGATTTAAAGGAGAGCTACCCACATCGGTGTCAAAAAAAACTGTCATAAAATTTTAACCCTATAAAAACATGCTTCAAAATTTAAATAAATAGCTCTATCTGGCTCGAGAACATATTAATGAAATTTATAATAGCTTAATTTAATTGTTTAGTTACCTTAACTTGTTGCTGTGTAACACTTATTAAACTCAATGCCAACAGCACAAGATACAGCATTTGGTGGGTAAACATTTTGGATATACGTATCGCAGAATTGAGTGTTTCGGCTTTCGGGAGCTGATTTTATACAAGCCACATAACACATCAACAATAGCATTTAATTTTAACATATCATTTGAGGTTATTCTTGCAGAGAATTTATTGAAAAGGAATAGAATTAGAGTTGCTGCAGCAACAGTGAATAGCAGCTACTGAATCACTTCCGAACTTTTTTGCATTCTATATTCAATAGCACAGAACAATTACGCCAAGAGCAACTAGTGTCTAAGTATTATAGGCAAATAAAAAATATGTTAATTGTTTGCTGCCTTACTTCGTTGAAATTCATACTTTATATATTAATAATAATAAAAGGCAATTTCAACAGGTATTTATTTTTATTATTATTGATATATAAAGTATGAATTTCAACGAAGTAAGGCAGCAAACAATTAACAAATTATTATCATCTTCACTAGAAGAACAAGCCAGACTATACAAGAAGATCATGATTAAACATGGATTAGCAGCACAGAACGTTTGGTTTAATCAAGAATGTCAAAGAAAGAAGTTTATTCCGAACTACATTAACATCAATACAAGAACCAATAAGTGGACGCGACTGCCTCCCTGGACTTTCCCATATTGGAAACTGTTCATATCATCTTTATTCAACAGTAGAGTTATTTTCCTCAAAACGGTTGTTCAAGTGCTATCCTAAAACCTTGCCTCGTAACGAACAGACTTACAAGGTTTGTAAGAATTCCCGCCAAATATCTGCGGTGCCCCTTAATTTCCTTTTAATATGCAACCAGGCATACTTCATTCTCTACTATATACGTCGCGCGGTCAAACTAGTACCGATCGCCATTGCTACCGAGGTAAAATTTTCTAAGTCCCTGGAAATTATATTTTGTAGGGCATAAAAAATCGATTTTTTTATTTTCGCGGAAAAAGATTCTTTGACGCAAACAAATAACAATCGTTAGAATAAAAAAATATTTTTCTAAAAAAGAGGGGGAGGGGGCCGGTGCGCTTACATATATCCACGAGTGTAATATTTCTTTGCATATTCATATGCTCCATTACGTACTGAGCGATTCAGTGAAAACCCCAGCTTCCTATCTGTTTTCGTTTATTAATTAAAGGAGTTTGAAGTTTCAAACTTCCAAGCTTCGTAGAGGGCGCCACAGGAAAATTACGGAGTTCTTCAAAAAATATATCGATAGCCCCTTGCGAGGTCTATCGACATATGAAATTTAAAAAAATTCCTTGCAGCAGTTTTTGAGAAATAATTTTTTGAAAATTTCCAAAATTTTGAAAATTCGTAATTTGGGCCCCTTATAATTTTTCAAAAAA
>JABXWE010034087.1:0-10732 GCA_014611495.1 Limonius californicus
ATATTGTGGTAAAATATCAAGTCGTTCAAAAATTAGTTGGGGGGGGGGTTACTTTATAGACACAGTGTATATTATTTTTGTTAATATTTTCGATGCTTGTGCCTACTAATTGTGCGGTAGTTCGCACATTTATTCCCTATTCTGCGATAGCTATTAGTGTTAGTATGTTATTTCTAAAGTCTTCCGGTAGTACTCTTGCTGCATTCATTTAGTACACTATCTGATGTGGTATCCTATGGATGTTTTTATTGCACCGCAAAAACCTGATATTTTGATAAGATACTGGGGAGTATCTTGGCGTGTATGCGTATACCTATAGTCTAAATGTGGCTGATCTATGGTTTAGTTGTTTTAACATAACTTTTACTGTTTACCTAATGGATATTAATTTTCTGTTAATACTTTATGTGAATAGAACCCTAATATTTATATTTTCTAATTCTACTGCGATTAAGCTTCAGTCGTGCTAGAGAAAAAGCAATTTCTCAGATGGTCATTAATATTGGCGAAGTAGTAGAAGCAAAACATAAATCATTATTTATGCTGAGAAGGATTATAAAGGTTACCATCAAAACTGAATATGAAAAAAAACGAAAGTTCAAAATCTTAGACGTACATTAATGGAATCAATCGTAGATGAAAGCAAGAGAAATTCCATCCGCAATAAATAAAATAAATTGGGGGCTCATTTTTATTTCTAAATTATCATAACATTTATCAAAGCAGCGAAACCGATGACAATTTTATGTTGGAAATATACGTACATTATTTACTTTTTATATATTTGTATAATAAGTATTCAATTTCATGGACGTTTCTTATTATTATTACTTTAACTAAACAAAAAGATAACCATCTTCAGGTGGCTGCATATTATATTTCCAGGAATTATAAAAAATCTCAACACCTTTCTAGCTGTAAAAATGACAGAACGAATGTTAACTGCCTTTCAAGACACTACTTTGTAGTGACATTTTCTGAATTAATGATAACTATAATCACAATCATATAACTTGCTTAAGTTTCTGTTATCTTATTCGCAAAGAATTACATATACCCACTTAATCAGAAGGTTTTTGTGATTTCCTGAAAATATATGTAATTAAATTAAATTAAACAATGGATGTTTCTGTAAACTATAAACGGCGAAAAGTTGTATCGTCAGACTTACGGAAAACCAGAAAAAAAATACCTTTTATTGTCGCAATTGAAGTAATTTTGCTTGTAAATAAAGTAGTTCCATTGAATTTAAACAAAATATCACTAAATAGTCGCTCTCAGATTAATGAAACATTACAACATTAATTGACTGATTGTTTGATTTTTTATTGGGCGAGATCTAGGACGCGGTTTTCCACTGAAAATAAAAAAAACAAAATATTAACAAATTCATATTGAATTATATCATTACAAGGCAAAGGAAGTATTCAATGTATAAGTATTGTTCAGTATGTTTGAAACTTAAATCTAAAATAAATGTATGGTTTTTTGGGTACATCTGCAGTCCAGCAAAGTAAATGCAAATAGTTTGTGTAATTTATGCTTTCATGAACAAGACTGTGGGCTGCAATTTTAACGACTGTAATTTGTTCCTATACTAGAGGTATGCGAAATTAAAATGCCGTTCGAATTGCAACCCACAGCCGTGTTCGTGAAAACATAAATTAAGGAAATTATTTCCTGTTTTTATACTGGGTTGCAAACATACTGAACACAGCTTATACAATTCTAAGTGTCCTTCGTCGTTAGTGTTACAATTTAATATCCATTTGTAAACAGTTTGTTTTTCTTATAGTATTTAAAATGTTGTTGTTGCATTAAATTGACAGTTACAGGACTATCTCTTATATGAGATTTAGATAAAACATAGCCTACTACATTATAAAAAAAATACTATAATTAATAAAGTTATACAACAACTTTGAAGGGTTAACCATATACCGACCTATACAGGATGATTCTAAACACATGCGAGAAACGTAAACTACGTATAGCTGGGGTTATTTAAACCCTAAATCATCGAGTGAATTTTTTTAAATCGCGCCATTATGGAAAGTGGCGCTTCAAATTTTTTACCTCAATTCACTGAAATGTAAATAACTTCTCTTATTCTTGCCCAATTTTGATAAACTTCGTTGTTTTGAAAAGCTAACAGTCCAAGCTTAATATCCAGTCAAAATGTGCACTTGAATATGAAAAATTGATAAAATCTGACCCCCAAATTTGGTGTATTCGAAACTCTGTTAGATAACTTTTGTAATTTTAAATTTATGAAAAAAAATGTTAAGAACTTTCTTTGGAAACAGAATACCAGTTCAAAAGCTGCCGAAAAAGCTTAGGAAAGCGATCTCGTTTTCTAGATGTACCCTTTTTTTAAATTTGATTTATTAATTACAAACTGTCTCACGGAGACATTCAGTAGGTGATTTGACAATTGATAGGATACATACATATAGATAGTAATAAAGACATGTAGGAAACAAACCAATGTGAGATTCCTTTTACTAAACTCAATAGATTTGGATTGTTGGGATTGCTCGACACCTTTTACAAACACAACGGGCACTATGCACTGTCACACATAGCGGTGTGGGAGGTCAGAAAGTTTTATTCTTTCTTTTGAGTCTAAGCTGGACGTCGTCTTCCCCTAAGAGGGGCTCAATTAGCACGTTTGGGTGAGCAGCATAACGGACACTGTGTCTTTGGATTTCGTCTGTGATTGAAGGGATGTCTAAGTCACGTTGAATAACTTCATTTGGACATACCAGGGGGCGTTTACCATTGATCGTAGGACATTGGATTGAAAGCGCCGTAAGATGTCAATGTTGGAGTTGCTTGCAGTTCCCCACAGTTGTATACCGTAGTTCCATATTGGCTTTATGGTGGCTTTATAGAGCAGAATTGTATTATGCATGGACAGTTAAGATTTTCTGCCTAAGAGCCAGTACATTTTTTGAAGCTTAAGGTCCAGCTGCTTCCTCTTCATAAAGATATGCTTCCTCCAGGTCAGGCGCCGGTCTAAATGATGTTCCAAACACCTTGCGTGTTCGTCTTGCGCTACTGGTGTACCGTTGAGCAGAACTCCTCTTAGAGTAAAGGTCACTTGTACTGACTTTCCTTCGCTAACCTTTGTATGCCATTTATCAAACCAGAGTTCTAATTCTTGCAGATGTTGCTGGAGATGATGACCTTGCCATGTGAGGTACAGAGTGAAAACAAAGTACTGCAGTGTCATGCAAAAGTGGCTACCATGGCGGAATTAGAGGTGGGAAGATCAGCTGTAAAGAGCAGGTACAATATCGGCCCCAGCACACTGCCCTGGGGCACACCCGCGTGTATAGGGAATAGGGGCATGCGAGTATCTCCATATTTGACGAAAAAGTGCCTGTCAGTTATGTAAGACTTGAGAAGTTCGTAATAGTCTAAAGGTAGGGTTCTTTTGATTTTGAACAAGAGGCCTTGATGACACACTTTAAGGTTTTAAGGCTTGTGCTACGTCTTAAAGATGGCCGAGCAGTAGCGTTTGTCATTAAAGTCCTTTGTAATTTTATCAATCACGCGGTGAACTTGCTCAATGGTGGCGTGATTTTTCCGAAAACCAAACCATGCACCCTAAACTTTACTAAGCGAAATGCGGTCGCCCCAGCTGAGATTCGATCGCCCAGCGGTTGACTGCATTTCACTGTGGCCTCGAGTGGCAATGCGTTCCCGCACTAGACCACCGAGTCCCCTCCCGAAAACCAAGCTGGTGATCAGATATGAGATTATTATCTAAGATGATACGTAGTAGTTTCCTTATTAGCAATTTTTCTACAACTCTGGATAAGAGCGGCAAAAGACTAATTGGTCTGAAGAAGAAGACAGATCCGTAGGTGGTTTTCCAGGTTTGGGTATTAGGATTATTTCGGCATGGTTCTGGAAAGTTTCTTAGTCGCAGTGCTGCATTGAAGAGGTAGGTGATAAATACTAACCCCTTTTCCGGTAGTTCTCTCAACACTGTTGCCGTAATTAGGTCGTAGCCGGGTGATTTTCTTGGGTTTAGTTCTATCATAAGCGTAGTCCGGACTTGAGTAGGTTTGAACTTCGGAATTGGAGGCCACAGTTGAAACGGTGATTCAAGGTAGTGCTAGATTTCTTGTTCTTCTTCTAGCGTGATTTAGAATTAAATGGAGATTTTTAATTTTTAAATCCAATTTTTTCATCCACTTTTCAGTTTTCATACTTAATTGTTCATTTTGCTTTACTGGAAATTAGGTTAAAACTGTTAGCTTGTCAAAACAATGAATTCGGACAAGAATCAAAAAAGTTGATTACATTTTAATGAATTGATGTAAACACACTTTGGGCCCATATCTCCATAACCGTGGTGAATTTGAAAATAAAATACCGAGTCATTTAGGATAACTAACCTCAGCTATAAGTGGTTAAAGTTTTTCGAACATGTTTAGAATCACCCTGTATATTTGTTTTTGAGAAATCGTAAGATTTTTGATGCAAGTTCATATGTTTTACGCGATTATGATAACTATTTTGGCAAGTTACATCCTGACCGAAGGCACATTTCATATAAGTACTTTTCAATACTACATGTCATGATTTTCAGGAAGTACATACACTTCTTTAAATTACAACCTTCACGTTTGAGAGGGGATTTCCTCATAATTTGACAGACTGCAACTTCAAAGAGTTAAATGTTCAAAGCCCTGTATTTGTATTTTTATTCATGAATGTTATTAAAATCAGTGGTGACAAAGTTCAAATGTTAATTGACTGGATATGAAACGAAAGTTCTCCTATTTATTGAGACGCGCTGTTACATGCTACATGCTATTCATTATCCAAATTAAATGCAATAGGGAATAGCGTTTAAGCGAATAAATTCGTGCAAATGAGATAATTCGAAAAGTGAAATCGGGTAATTTTGGTGACTGAGTATAAGGAGTCGCCGAGAATTAAAACATTAAATGGGCTTACAGGAAAGTTAGGTAAATGCGGCAAGCAGGAGCAAAGAGGGTCGAGTTCAGGAGCGGTCAGATCCAGTCTCAGCACGAGGAAGACATAACATTAACACAACATGACATGAGAGCGCCTCATTTGACGAGATCAAAGGAAACCGCTAGATGTGTGGGGCGTTTTAGTCCCCCCGCGTATCTTGATGCAAACCAACTGACAGTACAGCTAAACATAACCACCATATGCAACTTGTCAATTTGGGTTAGCGCCTTAATTTTTAATAGGCAGCAGTATCTGTCAGTAAAATTTTACATGTAAATTTATTTACACGTTCAAAAGCAAAATAAATAATTGCCAAGTAGTGTTGAAAATAAAATGATATATGTACCTAACACGTTGATTTATGACAGACCTTCAAGCGGTATTAAAAACTAACATAAAATTTAATTAAACCATTAATTAAGAGTATTAATTGGAACGATTATATGTAGAAAATATGGTTGTGCTTTTTTATTTGATACTATTTTGAACAGTTATGAATGCTAAAACAGACCTGACCGAGATCAACAATCTCCAGATTTCTTTTTAACTTCGTTTGTATGTCATACATTATACACCATTTGGAGAAGCTTTGCTGACGTTACAAATAATGTACAAGCAGTGATAAAAGTAATGAGTTTATTAGTAGTCATAAAATAGGCAACACATTCTTACACGTGTAAGATAAAATATTGTCGAAGGTCGAATTCGTGATACCGGCTCGATTGTAATATGTCATCGGTTTTGGAGGATCATTTTAGGTAGTAATATCTAGAGGGAGTGTATTTGTACCCTAAAAGGTTACAAGGAAATCTGTATTAATCGTTTTACCACCCAATTTAATAAAATATCACAACAGTGTATAAAAGTTCCATTATCTTAAACAATTTCTTTTAGTAAAATAGTTTCTGGAATTATCTCGTCGTCTATACATGTTTCATAAAATGTTACAATGATCGTTTTTCTAATTCATTGTTTTGAAATTCCTTTATACTTATATACGTTCCGTATTTAAAAATTTTAATGGTTTTTAAAGTATCTTTCTAAGCATCAATTATGATACTGACAAAATGCACCTAAATTATTTCATGGGATCTTTTGATACTTTATCTTCTGCCTACACAGAAACGAATTTTTTTTCTAACTCGTTCATCAAGAAATTTTTCTAAGATAGTCTTCCTTTCCTCCTTCGCTTCGTTTAAAAAATTCATTAAATTGTGATCTTAAATTTTGTAATTCAATTTTAATTTTATTTATAAAACAAAAACTTCTTTTTCTTCTCCTTCAGTTGCTTCTTTTAGTGGAAGTCAGCTAGCATTAAAGCTAAATCAAGTATTATAATTGTCATTTTTTACAATGCTTTGTTAATATTTTAGTATTAAACAATATTGTAAACCATACTGTTGAACTTAATTTAAAGACCAACGTGTATAGTATATAGACGTCGGGTGGCGTTACGAACCTGCAGATTAAAAATGATAGTTTCTATAGCGCGCGCATCTCGTTCTTAATATTATTTGAATTAGCATCATTCAGAATTTATGTTCAAGATAAGTTATCTGAGTTAAACACGACTAGTTAGGTCTTCATCATTTTACATATCAATTTCATAAAAAATTCTTTGTTTTACATTTGTTTCTTTTTCTCCCTTTTTATCGGGGCCTTTGTACAATCCGGAGCCCGCATACCTTGCACCCCCTGCATCCTCCAACTGACCGATCCTGTTAGCGTGGCTACGCGTTAGTTTCATATTTGGCGTAATAATCGATTATGAGCGCTTGAGAACCTACTAACTGATTTCCACGCGATTAGCGTCTAAGCTGAGGCAAGGTTCGATATTAGTGTTACCATTTATGTATTTATTGTCCGGCGAGGTTCTGGTTTATATCCCATGAAGTGTTTTATGTGTTTACCTGAATGGTTGAGTATTATCTACTTGTTATTATGTATGGTTTATAAGCGTTAGGCCCTATTATCGTTATTATACAAGACTGTTGTGCTATGTAAGTAGTTGTTGGAAACAGCAGCGTAGTGAATATAACAAGCTGTATGAGTAGTTAATGTGTGTGGTATGTTTAATCATAATATACCTAGCAATCATGCGGGAAGTAGTCAGCTGGCAGAGGTGATCTCGTAACGGCGCCTACGTCGAATTATTATTATTATTATTATGACTGTTACACCAATGCCAGGATGACTTTTAGACGGGAGATTGTCCAACTAAATTTTAACTATGCCCATCTCATGTGTTCCCTCTGGAGGCTTGGTGCATAACTGCAGTAATTGCTCTACGAATACAAACGGATGCGGTCACAGCAGCTAGCCAGTAGACGAGTATTCGTATCCTGTTCAAATCCCAATTTATGGGTAGGGGGTGGAGGTCCCCGGTGAGGACAACCGCCCTATATTTATTGACAGATCAGTACGTCTGTGTTTTATTATCTGTTGCATGTCACCTGCCTGTCAGCGTCAGTGAGTTCTGATCGCATCCACTGTTTGGTTACCCAGAAACTCTATAAATGAAATGCGGAAGCGCTGCAACTTTATTTAAATTTAAAATTCAGTTGTTTTTATAAGCCACCCGTACGGTCGACGCTAACAATAGTAATCATGACTTCGGTTTATGATATCAACTTTTTCTTAGGATTGTTTTCTTCCACGAGCAATAACCTTGTTTGCATGTATTTGTATTTGTTTGTATTTTCAATTTTGAATGGCACAGGACCTCTTTGTCCCTCTCGTAAGTAAACAGCCTGCAGGCTGGATGACAGCAGCTATTTCAATTCTATTCTAACCCTTTGCCATGGGTGGCGTAAAAAGAGGCATAATCTTAGCTTAAAAGAAAATATTAGTATTTAGATGGCCTGTTAATGCACTAAAAAGAGCAACAACTTGCGGAAAAACGAAAAAGGAAAATAATATTTTGTTGTAACGGAAGAATGGTTTCTCCGTTTATTATTATCAATCGCTTGTTATTGTCAAAACCCCCCGAGTCCTGATGTGATCACATTAAGCGGCGTGTACTGTATTTCTGTTATCACAAAAGATGGTGCAATAGACGTCAATTTCGGATTGAAGTCTAACTATGGATGTTCTTTCAAATTACCCTCATTGTTTGTATGAAGTTTTCAAATACATAAATATTAGTATTTTTTGTTTTCCATATTACTAAAAGTATTGATTTTATCAAAAATCGAATTTAAGATTTTACGGAAAATCCTATTCTACGAAATCAAACCATTATTTCCACCATTTCTTGTGCAAAACTTAATCAGCGTTTTTTGTAACCATGGCGTTATACATATTTAATGTTACATGTGGAACACCTTAGTTTTAGTATTAATAACTGAAATACTAGTAATTTAATTGCTCTTACATAGTATAATTGTTGTTTATGTATAATATTTTATTGAAGAAAACAATTGGCAAAATTGGGCGATTGAAATTTATTACAATAGTGCAAAACATATTTTGCTAAAACGGTACCAAGAACTTTACTCTATTTTAACATATTTAACCAAAGCTTATATTAAAAATTGGTTGCCAACCGGATTGGGAGATTGTGTACTGTGGGTTGCAGCATAAGATTTATATAAGCTGTCTTAGTAATATTCGGTGATCGAGCCCAAGCCATAATTGCCCAGAAAACTAACGTTCTGTCTATTGTGCTACCACCTCACACATACCACCAAACACACTCATTTAAGAGATAAATAAAATATTAAAATTATTGAAATAGTAATATTTCTAAATAGAAACGATTCTAGTTTTGAAACCAATTATAACTTCAAGTAGAACTGTGTGGTCCATCTGCACATTTTGCACCTATGATGTTGGATTATACGGGGTTTATTATGCCTTTCCTTTACCTTTACAATTGAGACAGTCACAGGTATAGGGTAGGTAACTGCAAATTCAGTGGCGTAGTAGTAGCAATTAATTATGCGATTAATACATTTCTAATAATTTTTGTTTCTCGCATTAGTTAAATCTGTTAGAACTGGTATCGAAAAAGAGAAAAACCAACTAAAATGAATTAATTTTGTGGCATTTTAATATAGCTTAAGAAGCTTATTTAAGGAAATCAGAAAATACAATCTGAGAAGTATAATGTATTATTCTATTATTATGAGTCATCAGCTAATTTAACATTTCTTAAATGTATGTAAATATCTACTCATGATTTTTAAAATTAAACTTTTTTCAGTGCGTAGGAGTGGTATTTAATACTCCTCTCTAATATGTCACAGTATTAGCTACCTTGCAATGTTACATATTTACGTATTAAACGTTTAATAAAATTACAATAAGTTACATTCTATATAGCAGTAATTATACATTCCAATCAGTTCCGTATTGTCTATCGTCTAATATTTAAATGCCTGTTAATGAATGAGGTGTTGCGAATGTAAACTACACCTTTAAGTAAATAATTAATCCATATCAATACAACGACCAATTATTTTGCTACATAACACAAAGAAGCCACACGACGGCGTGTTGTTGGTTTATGCTATTGATGGGGTATGTTGTTTCTAAAGTAATAAGTTTCGAATAGTTCTGCGCCAATTCTTCGGATATGTTTAGTTTGTACACAGACTATACTACTTACTTGTTTCGTTACATAGGCATAAAGCCTGTCGCTCCTGCTTCCGTTATCAATATTTTGGCTGTCTCATTAGACTTGGTAGCGGAAATTTCTCATATACCTACAATCACTCTTCACTATATGTCTTGTCACAACCAGTATCTACTTTTTACAATAATACCATCCGAATTAAATGTTTATTTTTAAGGCTGAAAAAGTGTGGCTACTATATGTTAATTTTTCGCTAAATAAAAAACACACTACAGAATAACAGTGAAAATTTTTAATTTTATTTTGATAATATTTGCATTATTATTTTCACTGTAAATAAAATTTAATATCATATTTTTGTATTTATTTTATTAATAACTTATTAAATGTATATGCAATGACAAACAGCATATGTGCTGAATTTAAAATACACTTCGTTTCATATGATATGCACCACCCATTAAAAATAAAGCTACGGGCTTGAAACTTTGCTAAAATAATGTTTCATTATTGCGTATAAACTGAGCGTATATGTACAAAATACTTTTGTGCAGGTTATGCCCCGCACAGCACAGGGGCACTTGATCAGGAGGGGCGTCGTTGAAGACGATAAATAATAGTAAAATTTTATATTACACTCTTACTCATAAAATAGAACTTTTACTACATAGATTGCACGATTAAAAATAAACAGTAACACGATAAACAATGAACAGTAAACTAAACAACAATGACTTGTACTGGTTTTTCAGAGCTACAATTAATAAAAAACGATATGCTATCAACAATGTTCGAAGTACATCTTACCGATTTATCAATAATATCAATAGAAAATAATATTATGGACGCTCTAGGTATAGAAGATCTAATTAAGAGTTTTGTGGAGGCTACCGCTAGGATGATAAATATTTAATAATTAATGTATTATATAGAGGAGAGGTCTGCTAAGGCGAATCTGACTGATTTCTCGGTTATTTGGAATATTAAAAAAATATGTTTTTAATTATATACAGGGTGTTTAAAAAATACGTTCGGATATTATTCCCACTTATAGATCTCATTAATACAAACCAAAACATGGGTTCGAAAATCAACCGTTTCCGAGATATGGAGTTTTTTTAAGAAAATAAATATTGCTTGTTATTTCAATAAGTGCCCCAC
>JABXWE010034088.1:0-47776 GCA_014611495.1 Limonius californicus
CTCACATTGCTCAGCAAACATCAAGAACAAGTTACAGATATGGTAGTGGATCTTCCAATGCAAATGTAAGATCATTTTAAGCCATTGTTCATCTTAAAGATATATTTTTTTATCGTTTGTCTTGCAGGAAAAAGAACCTATATTTCAAGCTGGTGAATCTGACTTTAGAAAAGCCGTTAAATGGACCGGCTTTGTTGATAGATCCTTGTTTATCAAAGAATTACTGTCAAAAAAGGAACAAAAAGCTGTTATTATTTTTGCACCAAAACGTTTTGGCAAATCTATGAATCTGGACATGGTCAAGTGCTTCCTCGAAATTGAAGGAGATCGGAACGTCACTAACGCACCGCAAGATTTGGCGGAGCTTAAAAAGTATGAAAATTTTCAAGCATTTCACAGGTACGAACTCAAACAACCGTGCAAAATTTTGGCTGAGGCAGACTTTGTTAAAGAACATTTTGGAAGACATCCAGTTGTACATATAACCTTCAAGGATGTCGAAGTATCTTCATTTCAGGATGTAAAATATAGTGTGAGACAAGTCGTACACCTTGCATACCGTGCACATTCCTATCTGGAAGAAGTTGAAATTTTTTCTAATCTAAGAGTAAGTAAACGTGCTAATAAAGCCTGTAGAATATGGTGTGATACGGAAGAATATCTAAAGAAGAATTCAATAGAAGGCCTGCAGGATTTGATTGAGTACTTACATGCTTACCATAAGAGAAAAGTGTACCTGTTAGTCGATGAATTTGACGCACCTGCTGTGAATGCTTTGCTGCAACGTAAAAGTGGAGATGAAGTGATGAAAATCAGCAATGAAGTTACTGCGCTGCTTGGTGCCATTGTAAAAGGGGAAACCCAGAAACATCTCTTGGGGTCACTGATCACCGGAGTAAGCTATTCGAGCAGTATCGGTATATCTCGGCACTTAAATAATCAAACTGTTTACGAATGGCCATTGGACAATAAAGGTCGCTTTGCTCCGTATTATGGTCTCAGTCATTAAACACGTGTTTCCTAATCAGGAACAGAAACGAGTTTCTATACAAGAGGAGGTGAAGGATCTCTACAACGGATATAACTTTTGAGGTGAATCTATATACTGTTTATGGTCTGTTTTACATTACATTAAAGAGCGTTTATCATCGGATGTTTTAAATATCAGTAAAACTACATTTTGGGGAGGCTCCAGCATAATTAGTGAAATGGGTTCACTTCTGAAACGTAGTGATATTATGGAACAAATAATGAAAGTAATGGGCGATGACTATATATCTTTCGCGCCTTGTGAGACAGTGGACGCTAGGAAACTTGCCAAGTTACTGAATAGCGATGAATCCCTTGACTCAAATATTATCTACTCATTTTTCATGGAACAAGGATATTTCACTCTTGTCCCTGATCAGTGTGATTCTAGTGAGCTAATTTATGTGAAAATTCCCAATACAGATGTTTTGGCTGCATTTTGTAAAATGTTCCGTAATTTCTATGTAGATTGTTGTAAGTTTAGTTACCTGGAAATGACAAAGTGTGCAGAAGTTTTTAAAAATATGCCTATAGATAGAGACGATGAAATATGTAAGGAAAAATTGGGAGATCTCTACAATCATTTCAAAGCACTTCTTCCAAAATTCGATGGAGAGGTAGGTGTAAATGAACGTTCACTACAGGGTGTTTTGTTTACCACCATGCTTATAAGAGGGTTCAAAGAATGCTGTGTGGAGAAATATGTTAGAGTAGGTCCACAAAGTGGCAAAATTGACCTGTGGGTGTTTGGTGAAAATTTTGCTATTATATTCGAGATGAAGCACATCCAATCTGATAATGATGACTTGCTCAAGAAATCTGCACAACAGGCCCTTAAAGAAATTCTTTACGTTAGTGAAACTAAAAAGGTGCCCTATGTTAAAATCTTGGATGAATATTCTAATATAAAGAACTACTTTCTAATTGGAATCAGTATGAACCATAAAGGTAAACCGTATATGTGCTGCGTAGTAAATAGTCGAAATGACAAAGACTGTCTCGTTTTTCCACAAGACGAATGAATTTTTGTAGTACCTATCCTATAAAATAAAATTAGTTATATTTTATATTTCCCGTCACCTTTATAACAATATTATGTACTTCGTTATAAAAACACTTAATACATTGTACACTAAATTAATGTTCTTATATATTGGTTTGAAATATTAGTTATTAATAAAATATTTCAATACTGCATTACTACTATTGTGTTTGATTTTCTTTTTATGTATCTTTGAAAATGTGGAAATTTTAAATGGAAATAATAAATATTTTTTAAATTGCATCTTTGCTGAATTTCAGTGCAAAAACTCTCCCTTATTAATAAGCAGTCTCATGTGGTGTGGTTAGGATTTGAAATTACGTAAGTTAATTAAGATGACTCGTCTCGTTGCTGTGCAAAGGCCTCGCTTACACAATCTATCCCTGTCCAATGCCATCCTGCTGCAGTTCTAGCTGTTATGGATTTTTAGTTTTAATAATTATTATCCTGTATATATTACCCGGATGTAATTAGTTGTTACGAATTCGTTATTGCTAAGACAATCGACGAGTTTGTCGATCATCGTCAAGAGAAAATTGTAAACAACTTTCGGGATTAAACAATCTTTAAGAATTCGGCATTTTTCTTGGGTTTTCTCTTCAAAATCATAACATAAACTGGTCTTTCGGAGCCATTGATTAAAGTTAACAAGCCTTTAAGAGGTGTTTAAAAATAAAGAACCTTCATAGAATTTTAGTGTCCAGTAATGAAAATGCATTTGGATGTATGGGATATCAAAAAAGTGAAGAATTTTTTAGGTTTGTGAGGTTTTTTTCGTGATTTGTTAACCGTTTTTTAATTACGCAAACCACATTGGTTCAGAAATATAAATTCACTTTGGATCCCAACCCAGAAGAAAGATGTAACAATAATCAATGATTTATTGAAATTTATCCATTATGGAAGTGAAAATCCACAGTCTTTTTATAGACTTTATAACTTTTATAAAACCAGTATGTTATTTCAAGTATTTTATGACAGGAGCGCCTGGATTTATTTTGAATACTTTTATTAGTATATTATAATACAAGTGTATAAGCAAGCCTTTAAAGCACGCGACGGGTTTAAAACCACGAGGCGAAGCCCAGTGCCTTTTAATGGAGCATAAAATATAAACATTTCTTTTCTTCGTCAATTATTTTAAAAAATTATCACCCAAAACACATAATTTAGCTAGACTTTAGTATCCTACTTGAGACCTAACTTTTATGCATGTTCAAGCCACAGAAAAAGCTCTTTGATACAACTTCCTCTCGCGATTGGTTTTTTGTTGAAATAAGAACATATTTTATAACTCTGACTGTATATCCTACATTGGTAACACTGGGTTTTGTTTTACCTATTAGACCGCGGCGATATTCCTGCTTTTTTTAGAGTAGTATGTGTTATTATTAAAGAATAAAGTAGAGTAATAAGCAAATTATATACAAGAATATAACATGAGTAAAGTAATCGTCCATTGACCATTCTCTGAAATACCACTAATAGGTTATGTTTAACTAATTCACGTCTTGCATCTCTTGCCTTAGGTTGTAACGGTGCCCCCTTTCGCTTATTGGAGACGCACACGTTATAGTACTTGTTCACCTGGGTATGCTCTGGAGTTGTCCAGGGTTCAATTACACGAATCAGCTTGAAAACAATAAATTTTATTTAACTGGTTTACCCTTATGTACATATCATTGTTTAACTTAAATAAATGTAATTTTACTGTATAAATTAAATAACTGTAATTTCCCTGTTTAAATTAAATAAATACAATTTTAAATTAATGTATGTGATCCTGGATACGCCACTGGGTCCTTCGGGTAGCTGCAATGATTCGCTCCTTCTGTGGTCGAATGACCTGCTCACAGCTGATCAGTCGGTCGAGTGTCCCACGATCCACAAGATGGCTGACACGTACACCTAGATTATCAACACAAACCCTACAATTACTATGATTTGCTGTGGTAACAAAATGAAATTCCTCGTGTTTAAATCAAAGGAATTTGTGGTTAGTGATCGTGAATTACACCTTTTCACAGTGTACGAAGCTAAGTTTTAATAGACTCGACGGCGGCCGGTTCCGAGCCAGACTTCCAGTGCTACAATTGTCGTAGATAGCTATCAGAATACACAATCTGTATGTATGAATGTAAGAATTTACGTTATTACAAATTCAAACAGGTGATTTATCAATAAATCATTGCTCCTGGAATTCCCTCAATCTACGCGATTCGTAACAATTCAGTTTCGAACAAATAAGTTCTGCTTTACCTTGCTTAGTTTATTACTATTATACTAATCTGGCTTGTATATTGAAATCTCGGGTTCACGGAAAGCTCTCTAATTAGCTGACTAAATTTCCTCCAGTCTTTCTAAGTAGAAAACGGAATTTAAATTCTCTCCCACAGATTTGCGCAAATTAATTCTCCGCGACAGAATCTGTGGATAGCTTTGAATTATTTGAAATGCTCTAAAGCAAATCAAAATTCACTAACGGGGCTCACAAGAATTTGGCGTTTCGTGAAATTCCTCCACGAATCAAGACAAATCTTGTACAGGGTGTTCAATCAACAAAAGTGGGTATTACAATTGAGATACGGCACCAATTCAAACACTGATTCTCTCAACTATAATAACCTTTCTACAGAATTATGTATGGCCGCTTTCACGGTTCAAACACCGGAAAATGGTTGATACATATGTCTGCACAGGGAAAACGTACTACAGGGCACTCAAATAAACAAGCAAAGCAAGTCAAACCTTAATCTCTACTAACTTTACTGTTACAAATGTCCTGGTAATTCTAGCGTTTTCGAACGGTGGTACGCTGCTTGAATCGACCCCAAAGGCTACCTGCTCTCGCTGTGCACTGGCTCGCCTTGCTGCGGACACGATCACTAGAAAATCAAAATAATTAAACGTGTGAATACAACTGTAAAACACTGGAAAAATATGAATTCACTTTTAGGTAATTATTAGGAATTGTTAAACGGATTTCTACTATTCTGGTTATTTATAGGAACGGATTTTTAAACACTGGAAACTTTAAGAATATTCTTAAAGAAAACGGCGGTATATTTTCTGACTTTTGAGGGAATCAAGAGCCAGGAAAATAAAGATGATTTAAATGGCTGGGCGGACGGTTTTATAGGAAGCACTTTTCCACTTCCGTCATGCGCGCTCCCCTCTCGGCTGGAGAAAGGGACGCTTGTTCTCGGCTATTTTACGTCACGGTGGTTCCAGATGTATGTTATTGAAGCCCTTATCTTCAAAATGTTGTTACTTTGTGGACTTGGTAATTAAAACCCAATTATTCACTAGACAACATTTTAGGCCCGTTACATTACCCCCTTCCTTCGGGTGGAACTGCAAGGTAATTAACTGGCGGATCTCTGAAACATTTTTAAAAGACAACATACGTGTTAAAATTTACTTTTCTTTAACAGGCTTCTGGTGTAATCTTCCTGGGTGTAGCTCTTGGAACGGTGATTGTTGTTAACTGTGTTAGAGCTTGGATATCCAGGCCGGAGATTTTATCAATGCGCATCCTGACAAAAGTTCCTGGTCCAAGGAAAACTTTTGTGCGGGGTTTGCGCCTGGAGCGATGTCTTCGACGCTGCCGGACTGACGTCACCGGGATTGGAGGTACGGTTCCTCCTCGTGACGGGGACCGGCGACCAAGCTCCACCCGGACTGGACCTCGTGGAGACATGGCCTTCGTCGGGGCATCTTCGAGTGGAAGCACTTCGGGTGTACTTTCCACTATACTACCGGGGATTCCGGTTCTGGTCGGGCCTGGATCAACATCCATCCCAGGAGGGGTCCCTGGCGTCAACGGGACGCCGTTGCGACCTGGAGTCCTGGGTGACGGTGAGTAATATAAGTTACTTGCATAACTTTCTTCGCCCTTTGTTGGCGGAGTCTTGGGCGACGACCCAAACAATTTTTCCATCTTCTGGATCAGTATTTCTTCCAGGATGGGGGTCGTGTAGGCCTGACTTCGTTCGGGCGGCTGTCTGGAACTGGTGGATGGCCTGGAGAGTGTAGCTGGTAGATCTCCATCCATCGGGACTGGTTGCTGGGGTATGTATTGTGCCGGATTCCATGGCCGGATCTTGAATGCTGGTCTTCGTCTTCGGCTAGCCCTTAACTTCGCAGCTAACTTTGTCGGTGCCATGGTACTGACTGACTTCGGTTTTGTGCCGGACCTGTATCTCACCTTGTCTGGCTGGTATCAGTACCCCTACCGCGATCTTAGGCAGGGGTAGGAGGTCTCTCTTCGTGCGCAGGTTTTAGGTCCTTGACGTGAGACCTCCCCAAGGGCTGTCTCGTGTCTCGGTCACGGAGTTCCACGATGACGGGAGAGATGACCTTCCTCACCTCGAACGGGCCGGCGAATTTGGGCGCAAGTTTGGCCATGAAGCCCCGGGCTGCGTCTGACAGCACGTGCTCTCTTCGGAATACCTGGTCACCTACCTTGGGCCGCCATTCGCGTCTTCTTAGATTATAGTGATGGCTTTGTTTAACAAATGCTTTTGCCATGTTATGACGAACTAACTGAAATATTTCTTTCAGCTTGCCTAGCTTCTGCCGGTATTCCTGGTGTTGAACGGGGACCTCTTCGT
Organism: Limonius californicus; assembly: GCA_014611495.1. Taxonomy (NCBI): domain Eukaryota; kingdom Metazoa; phylum Arthropoda; class Insecta; order Coleoptera; family Elateridae; genus Limonius; species Limonius californicus. Next base: position 6,685 of record JABXWE010034088.1, read on the forward strand.
CCATAGGGGGGTCGGCTTGTTCTCGGATCGATTTAGGGGGTAGTAATTCTCGCCCGTAGTTCAACATCGCCGGCGAGAATCCGGTAGATTCCTGTACGGACGAATTTATTGCAAACATTACCTCCGGGAGGTACGCATCCCACGCCTTTTGGTTTCCCCGGGAGAGTTGCTTAATCATGGTTCCGATGATTTTATTGGCCCTCTCAACGGGATTAGCCTGGGGAGTATACGGAGGTGTAAATTGATGCCTTATCCCAAAGCTCTCGGTGAGGGCCTGAAAAATTTTATTAGCATACTGGGGTCCATTGTCGGATATAATGATTTTTGGGGTTCCAAATCGATACACGATTCGGTCTTGAAAGGCCTGTGTCACGGTCTGCGCTGTAGCCTTCCTCAGGGGTTGCACCTCGACCCACTTGGTGAATCTATCTTGGAACACAGCTAAATACACATGTCCCTTGGATGATCTAGTTAAGGGCCCAATTAAATCCATACTTACGATTTCCCAGGGTCCTCGTACGCGAGACCAGCACATCTTCCCCGCCGGTAACTGTTGTGGATTCTTGTTCTCTTGGCAGTTTCGACAGGAGCGAACATAACGGGAAGCATCTCGAAACATCCCGGGCCAATAATAATGCTGGGCCAGCCTCAGGATAGTTTTGGAGACCCCCAGGTGCCCGGCTTGGTCATGGCACTCCTCCATCACGGCTTTCCTTTGAGGCCTGGCAACACATAGCTTCCACATTGGATGGAACCCTTCTGTAAGTTGAGCTGAAGTGTTTGGAAAACATTTAAATAACTTATTATTTTCCAGCTTATACTCGGTGAAGTTCTCCGGTTCATTTTGGAGGTTGGCCAACATCCTTTGATACCATGGGCAATCTTCTTCGGGGTGGATTGCAGCTAACGGACTAACGATAGCCTGGGTTAGTTGGGCACTTTCCTGTGCACGGGATAAGGCATCTGCTACCTTATTTAGCGACCCTTTTCGGTATACGATTTCAAAATCGTAATGTTGCAATTCTAACGACCACCGCATTAATCGTCCAGTGGGATTAGGTAGCGATTGCAACCATCGTAAGCTTCGGTGATCACTTACCACCGTGAAACGATAACCCTCCAGGTATCCTTTCAATTTCCGAACGGCCCATACCACACTAAGACATTCCAATTCTGTGGCTGAATAATTCTTCTCTGCAGGTGACAGCGTCCTGCTAGCATACGCGATGACCCTCTCGTCGCCATCTTGTACCTGGGTGAGGACAGCTCCCAAACCTGTGTTGCTCGCGTCGGTCTGCAGGACGAAGGGTACAGCAAAATCGGGACAGGCCAGAACGGGTGTCGTGGTGAGGGCCCTTTTCAACACGGTGAAGGCTTCTTCCTGTTTTGGACCCCAGCTGAACTTTGTATTCTTCCGTAGGAGTTCTGTCAACGGTCCGGTGGTCTGGGAGAACCCCGGGACGCATATTCAGTAACAGCAGACGTGCTAGCCACTCGCGTTCGGTTTCGGTTATTTTTGCAAAGTATAGAAGAAGCAGACGGGGTAGACGTAGACCGTCTGCTTTTACTTACCTGATACATTTGACAGAAAATTCGGTTTCTTTATACAATTTACAATTCATTTAATATGTAAGTGTCATTTATTTAAAATAACCAAAATAATAATATATAAGGAATTTATTTCCGCATTTATTAAAGTAAAAAGTATGATATAAATCACATTCAAGAAACCTACATACTAAGTTATCTAAATAAAACTTTATTTTTTAAATTTATTTTCACCCAACCCTACATTTAATTCCACACATGTTTGTAAAGAGTGTGGAGCTTTTGTCTTCTTTCGTCTTAAACTCTGCTTTTTTCGACCTGCTGCTACTTGTCTTTTGCCTCCCATAGAAACCTTTCGTCTTGCTACAGAGCTAGGTTGAACACTAATCATCTTTCCCTTTTTCACGCACCTTTGTTTTACTTTTGAAGCTACACCTGTATATTTAAAGGAATAGTGCAGTCCTGACAATAAGCTGTTATCGCTTTTAGCGTATTTTTCTTTATTGTTAAAAAAAGCGGAGACAGCAGGATAAAAAGCAACAGGATTCTCGTCAATTTTCTTCAAAATATGTTCTGAATAAGCTTTCCATTTTTTTTAAGGACATTTATGTCGTAATTCGAGGGAATTCCGATACTTTCCACAGGTAAGTCGTTATTTAATTCTTCTGTCTCAAGTATAAAATCTCTGGTTGTCTCTTTTCTCATTGCAGTATTCAAATTAAAATTGCTTTCACCTTGGAGAGGAAGAAACGTTTTTGGCTCTGGCATTTTTCCACATGCTACCTCGAACAGCTTTATTTTCATTTCTGCAGATAACGTATTGATGCTTGTAAGTATATTGTCCTTCTTAACTACAGCAGCTTGGTGCTTGCAGTGTTTCCCATTGTATCCAACAGGACAAGTACATCTACAACATAGCATGTCAACAATATATACAACACTTTCGTCCTTTGTTGAAGTAACATTGTACAATAAATTTCCTGTATTCAGTATATTTGAAGGAAGCACATCTTTATCGTCATGCAGGTATCGAAAATGAGTCGACTTTGAAACCCTGTTTAAAACCAAATCAAGTAGACGCTGTTTATAATAACACTCAAAGTTGGTAACAATGAAATCTGTAAGCTGTGTTAAATTAAAAGCTTTCGTTCTTTCCAAAGCTATGTCTTTTAAAAGCCTAAACATGACTTCAGTGTAATTGTTTGTATTTGATCCACGTATCATTAGTTCTCTTCTGTAGAATAAACACCATAATTCAATTCTGTCTACCATGGATTCGACATATTTTTTAAATTGTGGATATTTTTCAAACTCGTAAAATTGTTTCTTTGCTGCATTCAGAGTGTCTTCTGTTTCGGCTGTCAAGATATTTCGAAAAAGTTTATATGTGCCTTGGGCATCTTCCTTTGCTATTCCGTTTTTAGAAGTTTTTATCCATTTCCAGCAAGCTTTTAGTACATGAAATGTACACAAGAGCAACGTTGATTTAGGCCAAACTAGCTTAAGAACATTTCTTTCAGCCATGTCATCATCAGTAAGGATTACCGAAGGGCATATTTTCGTAGGTAATAAGTCATGAAGTAATTTTACAGCAATATAAAACACGTCAGCTTTCTGGCTGCTACTCAATATACAACCACCTGCAGGTGTTTGCGTGACAAAAAATATATTTTGTGGTCCTGTACATCACAATCACCAGATGCGTCCACAAACATAATTTCTGATGCTTGAGGTAGTTTAGCAGTCCTCTGCATTATAGGTGTGCAAATTGCAACAACATAGTCAGTTTCAATTCTTTGGATTTTAAATAACGTTCCGTTAGTTTCGGCAGCCAATTTAAGGCAATGTTCCACTTGAACCAGCATTCCTTCTCCAGTATTTGATCCATAATGAGCCTTAAAATGTGTTCTCCAAAGAGATTGTACATCGATTTTGGTAGGGAAGTAATGTCTATCAAGAACATTCTCTTCATGACTATCTACCAATTCCTCCATCATGGTCATACAGTAAGTATGGTATGCAGAACTAACCGAATGTCCTTTCTCAAATAATTGTAAAATTTTATTTTTAGCTTCTTCACTAACTGGCCTCTCTCGCAGGCTTTCCGCACACAAAAGCCGATGATTGTGATCGTTTCGAAATTCAATTATGCACGGCCAGTCTGGTAGAAATGGATCTAAGAAACTTGATTTAGCAGTTGATATAAATTTTTTTATTGTTATGTATAATTGTTCAGGACACTGAATATTTCGGGACTTTTTCACAACTTTTTTTGATGTTGACGAAGACGTCATGGTCGAGGTAGAAGTTTGGGTTCTAGTACTTCTGTGGCAGTGATATATCCTCTTAAATACGTTTCTCTCTTGTTTGACGCCTTTTGCCGTCCAAGTCTTAGTGATGCTCCATGATTCTTTTGTTAAATTCTCCAATTCTTTTACCCATTTCTACAAACAGTAAACGTGGTTAGTGATTCATCTTTTTTACTTGTCTTTAACCATCCTATTGCAAAATATATTTCAATGTAACAAATGTCAAATGTCATTTAACAAGAGTTCGCTAAGTAGATGTATAAAGCTGCCGTTTCAAAAAATATAAGTGATGACGTAACTTGCGTATTTTACAGTCGCTTTGCAGCAGGGGTCCCAGTTGAGTCGACCTCAACTTCAATCTTTGTGGTAAGAGGTGCTCTGAATAGATTTTCACGGCTTCCTGTATTATAATTACAAAATTTTGGTAACAGTTTCATCTTGTCTCGGTAACACAAACACAGTAAACCTGTACAAAGACTAATGAAAATAGCACGTCTGCTTGATCCACTGATTTTAGCTAGCGCGTCCGCTGTCACTGTAAAACCGAAAATAGCCGAGGTGCTTTAGCACGTCTGTCGTTACTGAATATGCCCCCGGGACGAACTTCCGGTACCACGACGCCATCCCAAGGAAACGACGCACCGCTTTTACATTGGCGGGCCGCTCCACCTGAAGGATTGCTTCATTTTTTTCCGGATCGGTCTGGATACCTTTACTGTTGACTTGGTGGCCCAGATATTTCAATTCTGTTCTACAAAATTCACACTTCTCTGGCTGTAACTGGAGACCAGCTTCTCGTAACCGATGAAATACGGTCCTCAGGTGGGTCAAATGGTCTGAAAATGTTTTACTTACCACGATGATGTCATCCAGGTAGCAAAAGGCTGTTGGTTCCAGCTCTGGACCGATTATCTTATCCAATAATCTCTGGAACGTTGCAGGAGCAGCGTGAAGGCCGAACGGCATGACCTTGAACTGGTATAACCCTCTCCCGGGTACGGTGAACGCTGTTACCGGTTTACTTTCGGAAGACAGAGGCACCTGCCAGTATCGCAAATCGATGGTGCTGATAAACCGGGCTCCCCTTAATTTGTCCAGAATTCCCTGGATGAATGGAATGGGATAGGCATCCGGGATGGTGACCTCATTCACTTTTCTAAAATCAATACAAAATCTATACTGACCGGATGATTTCTTCACCAGTACCACGGGACTGCTCCACGCACTGCTTGACTCTTCAATCACCCCTTCCTCCAGCATCCGATTGACCTCTTCGTCGATGATTTGCTGCATTCTAGGGTTTCGTGGATAATACCGCTGTTTGATTGGCCGGATACCGGGTTTCAATTGTATCACATGTTCGACCTCCCTGGTAGGTCCCCGGATCTGTTTAAACTGTGATAATTCAGCCGATAAGAACGCATTTAATTCCTGTAGCTGTCCCTCGGTAAGTGGTTGTAGTCCACCTAGACCTGGAGTACAACGATCGGTGAGGAGTGGAATCGTCTCATCTTGAAGCTGAAGTATTTGCCTGGCTGGATCTATGCTCGCTCCTACTTGCCGGAGCCAATCTATCCCTATGATCGCCTCGGTCGATAGGGATGGCATATATTCCCATCCTACCACCATCACGAGGGAACCGGAACGGACTGGAAATGTCAACCTTCCTTCGGTGCGTATAAGAGAACCATCTGCTAGCTGTACTTCCGATTTCTGCTCCAAGTCTAGGTTATAATTATGTTTTATTAAATACTCACCTAGAGATGCGCCCACATAGGACTTGGATGACCCTGTGTCTACCAGAGCCGCGAAGCTACGACCTCTTACTTCAATCTTCAGGACTAAACGGTCTCCCAGGGCAGCTAATTTACTCTTAGGTTGAACGTGAGTAAATTCTCGAAGTTTGCGTAACCATCTCTGCCAACCTGGATCTGTTTTTTTCAGGGCGTGAGCCAGGTAACCACGAGGACGCCCTATTGGCCTCGCTGGCTTCGCTCGTTTCCCGGCCCACTGGAATGGGTTGCTGTGCAGCCCTCATGACTGGAAGGGACGCCGTCTTGTCCACACCAAGAGCAGAACAGTTTGGCTTGACTTCGGCACTCCCGACGCCAATGCCCCTCCTTACCACACCTCCAGCACACCGCTCCTCGACTGTAGGTTCTCAAGGTGGGTTTGTCGTTGGTTTCTGGAGGCGAGGACAGGATTCTCCTCATATTCATTGGACTCGGCCGTCTCACTTTCGGCTTTATCGACTGAGCTACCCGGGCTGGTGCTCCTGGTTCTTCGGTCGGTCCTCTTGATCTGCGATGCTGATTCTCCCCGTTCTCTAAAGTACACAATTTATAGTTAGTTTCAACCAACCTGGATTTCCTAGGCGTATATGCAGTCTCGGAGGTGAAGGTCTGCATAGGAGCTGGTGGAGGCCTGAACACTTTGTTGCCCTCCAGTAAAGCCTCATACTCCTGGGCTTCCTGGATCAATTCCGGTAAAGACTTAAAATCTTTTCGCCTTATATACATCTTGTATTCAGGCCGCATATTTTCCCAGATCCGCTCCAACGCATCTCCAGGACTGACCTCTCCAAGGCGCCGTATTAACGTCTGCAGGGAATTGACATAATCTCCTACACTCTCTTTTTCACCCTGGGTTCTGGACCGGATCTCCTCCTGGAGCTTGTATTGAAATCGGACTGGTAGGTACCTACTTTTTAACTGTCTAATAAACTCCTCCCAGGTGTTCCAGTTATTTTTGTTGTTTCTGTACCAGAGCAGGCCGGTCCCCTTCAGGAGTTCGGGTAGTACTGTCAGCATGTCTTGATCTCCGTACCTGTAACTGGCGCGAAGTTCGTCCAGCCTTTCCAAGAAGGACATCAGGTCTCCACTGCCATCAAATCGCAGGTTCCACTTACGTACGGCATCGCATACCTGGGCTGCATTGGATGGGACTGGGGTGAACTCTGACGGAGGTTCGTACACCTGCTTGACATCCCCTTCGTCAACTGGACCTTCTCCCGTTCTAAGGAAAAGCTTGACTCGGGCCCTCAGCTCCTCTACACTGCCCCCGGTCTCTAACCTATATTTACGAGCTAGCTCGGCCAGTTCCCTCTGGCGTAACTTCTGCACCCAGGCGACTGGTGGGTCGGTTCCCTTCGCCTCGTCGTCCGACATAATTATAACTAACCTGGTTCCTGTCTAGGTGCCTGTTTCTTGTGTTCCGGTTCCTTTTCGGTCTGGATTCTGTATTGACTGGTTCTGGACGGATTTCTCGGGCGCCAATTATCCTGGTGATTAGTCCTGGTGCTGAGTCTGGGTCCCTGCTCGATGCGGCATGTAACGGTGCCCCCTTTCGCTTATTGGAGACGCACACGTTATAGTACTTGTTCACCTGGGTATGCTCTGGAGTTGTCCAGGGTTCAATTACACGAATCAGCTTGAAAACAATAAATTTTATTTAACTGGTTTACCCTTATGTACATATCATTGTTTAACTTAAATAAATGTAATTTTACTGTATAAATTAAATAAATGTAATTTCCCTGTTTAAATTAAATAAATACAATTTTAAATTAATGTATGTGATCCTGGATACGACACTGGGTCCTTCGGGTAGCTACAATGATTCGCTCCTTCTGTGGTCGAATGACCTGCTCACAGCTGGTCGGTCGGTCGGGTGTCCCACGATCCACAAGATGGCTGACACGTACACCTAGATTATCAACACAAACCCTACAATTACTATGATTTGCTGTGGTAACAAAATGAAATTCCTCGTGTTTAAATCAAAGGAATTTGTGGTTAGTGATCGTGAATTACACCTTTTCAGTGTACGAAGCTAAGTTTTAATAGACTCGACGGCGGCCGGTTCCGAGCCAGACTTCCAGTGCTACAATTGTCGTAGATAGCTATCAGAATACACAATCTGTATGTATGAATGTAAGAATTTACGTTATTACAAATTCAAACAGGTGATTTATCAATAAATCATTGCTCCTGGAATTCCCTCAATCTACGCGATTCGTAACGATTCAGTTTCGAACAAATAAGTTCTGCTTTACCTTGCTTAGTTTATTACTATTATACTAATCTGGCTTGTATATTGAAATATCGGGTTCACGGAAAGCTCTCTAATTAGCTGACTAAATTTCCTCCAGTCTTTCTAAGTAGAAAACGGAATTTAAATTCTCTCCCACAGATTTGCGCAAATTAATTCTCCGCGACAGAATCTGTGGATAGCTTTGAATTATTTGAAATGCTCTAAAGCAAACAAAATTCACTAACGGGACTCACAAGAATTTGGCGTTTCGTGAAATTCCTCCACGAATCAAGACAAATCCTGTACAGGGTGTTCAATCAACAAAAGTGGGTATTACAATTGAGATACGGCACCAATTCAAACACTGATTCTCTCAACTATGATAACCTTTCTACAGAATTATGTATGGCCGCTTTCACGGTTCAAACACCGGAAAATGGTTGATACATATGTCTGCACAGGGAAAACGTACTACAGGGCACTCAAATAAACAAGCAAAGCAAGTCAAACCTTAATCTCTACTAACTTTACTGTTACAAATGTCCTGGTAATTCTAGCGTTTTCGAACGGTGGTACGCTGCTTGAGTCGACCCCAAAGGCTACCTGCTCTCGCTGTGCACTGGCTCGCCTTGCTGCGGACACGATCACTAGAAAATCAAAATAATTAAACGTGTGAATACAACTGTAAAACACTGGAAAAATATGAATTCACTTTTAGGTAATTATTAGGAATTGTTAAACGGATTTATACTGGGCTGGTTATTTACAGGAACGGATTTGTAAACACTGGAAACTTTAAGAATATTCTTAAAGAAAACGGCGGTATATTTTCTGACTTTTGAGGGAATCAAGAGCCAGGAAAATAAAGATGATTTAAATGGCTGGGCGGACGGTTTTATAGGAAGCACTTTTCCACTTCCGTCATGCGCGCTCCCCTCTCGGCTGGAGAAAGGGACGCTTGTTCTCGGCTATTTTACGTCACGGTGGTTCCAGATGTATGTTATTGAAGCCCTTATCTTCAAAATGTTGTTACTTTGTGGACTTGGTAATTAAAACCCAATTATTCACTAGACAACATTTTAGGCCCGTTACAAAGCGTCCCAAGAAGATTTGACACCCTTGAAAACAGCAACATCTAAAGGTTGCAACATCGCAGAAGTATGCGGTGGTAATTTTAAAATCGTAACGTCCTCTTCTATAGCCAATTCAACCAATTGTGACGAAATATGCGACAGATGACCATCGTATATTAGCAATGCTGGTCGTTCTGTACATGATTTTAAAAATACACCTTTGAACCACAGATGAAATACAACTTCGGTCATCCACCCGTTTTCTGACACGTAGTATGAAGTTTCGGGATATTCGTTTGAGCCGAACATGTTGTCCCACAATCGCTTTCCCTTATGCAGTATCATTGGTGGCATTTTAAATCCATGTGCATTCACGCAGGCAAGAACGGTAGTGGTTTTTCTTCCAGATCCCCCTGTCTGTCTTTGAGCAATTTCGCCAACACCAGTTACAACCTTAGTATTTTTTGGGTCGTAATTGAACGAGGTTTCGTCAGCATTCCATACTTTACTGGGATGTTCGTGTAATCCTTTATCGTTCAGAACCTTCTCTAATTTGCCAAAAAAATCATAAATAATGAAAGGGTCTATCTGCTGTCGTACACGAGATGATTCAATTAATTCTGCTTTTTTAATAGAAAGTTTATGACGTTTAGCAAATTTCAAACACCAGTCCTCTCCCGGCCTGTCATTTCGGAATGAAGTTTTAAGATGAGATTGTTTAACATACGTTTGCACTGTGTGAAGTATTTCTTTGCGTAACAAGCCAAAGCCCCATTTATTCATTACTTTTATTCGGGAAGCTAGTTTGTTTTCATCTTCTACAGAAAGTGCTGTTCTACCACCACCTGCTACCCCTAAAATAAGTAGATAAGCAAAACTTTACTGTTAGATAATTCTGACAAAAGATTCAACTGAAGATTTAACCTACCATTCAAATTTCCCGCCGATGTCTACCACGCCAACCATTTACTTTCAATCCTAGCGTGAATTTGGGTATGCCATACTCTTTTGCAGCCGCTTTCAGTGAATATCTTCCAGCTTTTACATTTGCTACTGCTTCTTCAAACGTTTCCTTCGAATATTTACCTCCAACACCACGATTTGTTTGCTTAATGTAGTTTCTCACCATGTTGATCAACACACACACGAGACCACAGTTGCCCCATGCAAAGTGACCACAATTAACCTAACTTCCGTTTTGGTGTGGGTAACTGTGGACCCTACGTTCAAAATTAAAATACTCTACAAAGTTAGGCTTGTGCCCACTAGATGGAACCACCAAGTGATTTAGTAGATGTCTATAATGATTTTACAGGGATCCGCACCGAAATGTAATGCATATGTAAATTTGAACATGTGGCGCACAAATTAAGAAATTGAGAAGTTACGCACCTCTTCGTTTTACTTATAATGGCATAGCTTTAAAATGCCCGTATAATTTACAGAATTGGAATAAAGATTAAATGTACACCACTTTATGTTATAGCAATATTAAAACTAATATGAAATGCAGGAAAATTTTTTTTTTACAGGGTGACACAGTTACAACAAACCACAGTCACCCCACTTCACCCTACATGTCTTTTTACAATCTTTGCTAAATTGAATTGCTTTAGCTGGAACCTGAAGGTTCTTACTATTTACATAAGCTTCTCCAGCCTGGTGGTTTGCTTTCTTTACATTTTTTTTTCCAGGCAGCTTCACACCGTTTGCTACGTCGATCTGAACGGGGTCAATCCTTTATTGGTGTTTTTTCCGACTCTGATTCACTTGAGCTGTAAGCAACAAGACAAGGAGTATTCGGTACGTCAATGATTGGCAAACTAAAAAAAATTAAAAAATAAAATTCAAAATACCTAAAAAATATTATTAAAATTTACTTTTCGTCTGGCTCGGCAGGAACATTGTTTACATTCACATCAGGATCACTCGAGGTATCACTTACGTCATCAAGAAAAAGCCTAGAAAAAAAAAGGAATCTTGAAATTTAAGAAGTAAGGTTATCGGGAGTATGTTACCTTCTTTTGAAGCTAAGGTTATTACTGTTATCCTGGTTTGGGTCGTATTCTGAACCAGAAGACTGGTAAGGTTCACTTTCAATCTCGGACATATTATTTTATTAGTTGTTACAAAAACAAGATAGTGTAGTTAAAGAATTTCTCAAAGAAGGCACTTAGAACCCTATGGTTGTAACTTTGACTGGGCGCGAACGCACTTAGAACTTTGCCATCTATAGGAATTATGCACAACTGAAAATATGCAGGTATAGGTCTCCCTAAAACTAGTACAATAGCGCGAAAAAGTTGATTTCAAAAAAAATGTCACTTAGAACCCTCTGGTTTTCAGGTCGCGTACTGTTTTCTTAGATTTTCCCAAATTAATTCTTTGTGTTTTTTGTTCTTTAACCAACTTCTTATTTTTAAGTTGTGTAATGTTAATTATTTCATATAGGGTTTTCGTCACATTATGAGGTCTCTTTTTTCGGAAAGGGACAACTGGGCGCCGCCAACTGGGCGCTAAGCCAACTTGGCGCCAAACCAACTGTGCGCCAAGCCAACTGGGCGCCAAACCAACTAGGCACCAAGCCAACTGGGCGCCAGTTACTAAAAATATTCTTCTAAAAAACTGAAAGTAAATAAAAAGTAAAAATTATGTAATAAATGATTTTAGTCTTACAAACAATAAAAAAAATTTAGGAATATGTTCATTGATAATTTATATGACTTGTAATTATAAGTGAAGGCAGGTTGTAGTAAGAAATAATAATCCTAAACACGTCATAAACATTATTTGTTATAAATACCAGCATACAAAGTAATGTAATACACAATATACTATTGATACAGGGTAGCCAGAATCCCTGTATGTATACAATACTAATATTAAAAATTAATAATTCTATAATTTAATTATACACACAATAGTTATGGAGTCATTTGAAAATTATGAGAAACTCCTCGTAAAAATAAAGTTATATCCCGGTTTTCATATTCCTGCACAAGCTTTTTTATTCTGTCATCGGCTCCGCGGTAATTTTCTAGTTTTAGAGGAGGATTTTGACCCGCAACAAGCTGTTCATAATAGGTGTCACGTCCTTTTTGGATCTTTTTAAGGCCATCGATTAATTTCCATATCGTAGGATGGTCCATACCTAGCTCCGTTTGTAGTGTACGGTGGGCAGCTTCCGCGTGATTATTTGTGCGGTCGTCTTCATTTAAAGTTCTTTCGTGTAAGTTCCAAATCTCAGGTGGAAAAAGAGCAGGTCGCCTTCCATCTCCACGCCGGTTCATGCGGCCAATGCAATTATCTTCGAACCACTCTAGAACTGGTTGCAATTCTGCGGGTAATTGTGCTGCTAATGCATCTAATGCATTATCTAAGTCTGGAATTGGGACGAATGCTAATGCAATTACCATTCTAGCGTTAAGTGAAAAATCACCGTCATTGTTATATTGGGCTAGAAGATGGTGCTCCCCTAATATTTTTTCTTATTTTTTGCTAAGTGAAAAAAACATCCATGTATTGCAACGCCTGGGAAACTTTCCTTCATAGCTTGAATAGCTGCTATTTCGTAATCACATGAAATGGAAGTCGGTGGTATATTTCTATTTAATCGTTTGATCATTTCAAAAAGTTTATTGTAAGTTGCTCTTTGTTTGTTGGGCAACCAAGCGTACAAAAATGGATGGACACCACCGAGACTACTAGCCATTATTATGTAAATCTGGTAAAATAAAGTTGGTGTCGGCTTAAATGTTCCATCGACATACCATTTGTTAGAATTTTTTAAAGTGTCGATATTCTGAAAATCAGAATTCTGTTTTGATCCGGACCGCTATCTGCCAAAAGGAAATTTTTCTACAATCGATATCCAAAGTAGGCATTTGCGCTCGTATTTGACAACGCAAACGTCATCTTTTTCGATGAATGTCACTTTGTCGCTTATAAGCGACTAAATAAAAAAAACGCTCGCTCTCCCAATTATTAACTATAAATCAAATATGCATTGCTCAGAGTATCCAATGTCAACAAGTAAATGACATCTTCCATTTGAGTGAAAAATTTCCTAAATAATAATCGTATGTGAGCGTGAAGCAGCAAAAATGGAAGAAGAAAATGATTGTAGTGATTTTTCATGTACACCACCTGAAATTGCAAGCGCCGCTAAAGTCGCGACTTTAAACCTATTGCCAGAAAAGTCGCGGGGGAAGTATGAAAAGCAGTACGAACTCTTCATCACATGGTGTAATTCAAGGAAAGTTAGAAGGTACACTGAAAACGTAATGATGGCTTACTTTAGCGAAAAAGCTAAAACTATGAATTCTGCTACACTTTGGTCGGTGTACTCAATGCTACGATCTGTATTAACTGTAAGAAACAATATTGACATCAGCCAATATACGAAGTTAATCGCATACCTAAAACGCCAATCTGTAGGATACAAACCAAAAAAATCAAGAACTTTCACCAAAGAAGAATTGTTCAAATTCCTCTATGAAGCGCCAGATGAAATATTTTTAATGAAAAAGGTAAATAACACTACTCATTACTCTGTAAATATTAATAAGCTATTTTATTGACAGGTAGTATTAATTATGGGAGTTTTCGGTGCATGTAGACGAGATGAACTTGTGAAAATGACCATAGAAGACATTGAAGACAAAGATTCGCTATTAATAGTAAAAATTCCTGACTCAAAAACAAGAAAAAGTCGTGTCTTTACTGTTACTAATAGTGAAGAACTTGATTTTTTATCATTCTACAGAAGGTATGTTGCGTTGAGACCATCAGATTACGACACCCCATATCGTCTATTTCTACGATATTGTAACGGAAAATGCTCTAAACAAGTGGTGGGAATGAATATAATTGGAAAAATACCCTGTGAAATCGCCCAGTATTTGAATTTATCAGATTATAAATTATATACAGGTCACAGTTTTCGTCGCACGTCAGCTACTCTTCTAATTAATGGAGGAGGTGATATCATCCAACTGAAACGTCATGGAGGTTGGAAAAGTTCTTCTACAGCCGAGGGATACATTGAAGAAAGCATTAATAATAAAATTGAAACGGCACAGAAAATCTTGGGTAAAGGTGAATCATCTAAAGTGCAAATTGTTGAATCAGTAACAATGGCGGAACATACAATTTCAAACTCATCTAGACTTTCTTCATCGTCTGGAATTGTCATAAAAAATTGTAAGAACTGTACTTTTAATTTTCATTCCTCAAATTAAATAAATTTTTGGAAATATGTGAACTCTCGATTGTAGAAAAAATCTTGTGTGTAATTGGAGCGCAAATTCATTGTCGATTTCAAGAGATTGCCGCGCTCCTTCGTCGCGCGGCAACTGTCTCTTTCAATCGACAATATATCATTTTGCGCTCTTAATACACAAATAGCTATTTCTGATCTTTCCGGGATTGGTTTATAGATTTTGTAATTTTCCGGCACAACAAGCGATTGAAGATCCAATGGTGCAGCAGGAGCAGCATTTACCTGTAACAAAATAATTACTTAGCAATTTTTTCATCGGCCAAAATGTTTGAAGTGAAATATAATAATTAAAAACAAAATTTAGCATAAAATGTAATTAAAAACAAAATTTTAAGTTCATATCTGCCAAGGTTTAAAAATTTTCTTGTGTGTGAAAAAAAAACGATTTTTTATAAATTAGCATAAAACAAAAGTATAAAGACAAAATTTTAAGTTCATATCTGCCAAAATTATTCAAGGTCCAAAATAAGTTAAGAAATGCTTAATTACGACTTTTAAAAAACACATTAAAAGTTTATTTATATACATTACCTGATTTCGTTTTCTTCTAACAACTTTTCTTAAAGCTTCATAACTGGGAAGCACTCCTTGGGCCGCCTGAGAGATTCCTTCACTACATTCATTAATTACTTGAATAGTACCTTCAACGGTTTCTCCAGCACGACGTTTGATTTTTGTTATCACTTTGTCCGATTCTACTTTTGCTGCAGAACTGTCATGAGAATGAGAGTTCACTTGTTTAATAACGCTATCGTCCACGGTATGTATTCTGGCTTTACATCTGATCTTCTGCTCGCATCTCCAAAATTTGACTGTATTGTTAGCATTCATTCTATTGAATACAAACAAATGTCCTTCGTAAATAAATTTTTCTTTTCCGCGCTGGGCGGAAACACTAAATTCCATTTTAAAATTCAACTTTATACTTAAGCACTCACAAGTCAGAATCGTAAGAAGTTAATATATACAGTATCCGCTTGATAGCTTTTCATTGTTTACTTACTCCACTCTTTCAACCTTGAAAAAATCTGATTTTCTAATGGTTTTTTTAGAAGTTATCATTAGCAAGTTAAGTAAGTGAACAGCGATAAGTAAGGATAATACAGTTGATAATAAACAAGACATCTTTCCAATAAATGTTTACAGCGGGCATTGCAAAATTTAGGTGTTGTCATTAAACTTTTCTTCTTGATTTAACACCAAATCCCTTAGATATTTCGGCATTATATTTAAGCTCCTTAAGGGATCTAGTAGTAGTATGGGTTAAAAGGTTATAGTTTATCTGAATATCCTCCGATAGCAGACCTCCAATCTTAAAAGTAACTTAAGGAGCAAGTTTCTGATTTTACAAATAAATTATTTTACTAAGAAATTGGTTTTGTATACTTTTATATTTTCAAAAATAATTTGTAAACCAATACATAAAAGAAGTATAAAGCACTAAAAAGGCAAAATAACAGAAAATCGTACAAAAAGCAAGCACCCTAAAAACGCACACAACGTGTTTTAAGCGATTATCACAAAAGAATTCAAAATTTGGCCAAAAAAATTAAATCTTTTTTTTGAGCATTTTCCTGAAAAATATAGTTACCTTAGACAACTAAAAACAAAAGCGTCTCCTGTCAAGAAAAATATAATATCAGTCCCAAAAAAGTAGAGTTTGACAGATGTGTACAAAAAAGTAACATTTGGCAAATGTGTACAAGAATGTACAACTTTACGACCGCAAAAGGAGCCGTAAAATCACTGTTTTTGTAATGATCTCCTAAAAAGGTATAAAAAGCTGGTTTTGCGCAATAACTCGCTTTCTCTTTGTCATACGACAACATGGTAATATATAAAATTAAACCTAATTAAATTCTCTACAAAAAAGTTGGCATACATTTTCCAGGTAAGACCAATACTTTTGGAGGGCAGCCATGCAAAGCCACCTGCGCGTAAAACATTTTTTTCTGGAAAATTCTGACATGGATTTTGAGGTTTTTGTCGCAGAATATAAAAGAAGGAATTTTTTAATAAGTTGCAAATTATTTATATTTTCAAAACCATCAAATATGCATTTACATAAAAGCCGTGCCTTGATAATTTTGCACTGCACTGCACTTTATAACATTTCCCGGTGATCATTGTAAACTATTTTTTCCAATAGTTTACTTTGCGACGACTTTTTCGAATGATTGTGAAAAAATTTGTTTTCATCCAAATCTGGTATTTCATCAATCATCCTCCTGTCTGATTAATAATTATATCTCCCCCAGCCCCGCAGACATACTTGTCTTGGAAAATAATAACATTGTTAGTCATCATGATTTTTACTCAAGAATTGACAAATCATTTTTTAAAGTATTAGACCGACCGATACCCTACATTGCCTAAAGTACATAAACATTGGTTTAGCACCCAGTTGGCATGGCGTCCAGTTGGTTTGGCGCCCAGTTGCCTTAGCGCCCAGTTGGTTTGGCGCCTAGTTGGCTTGGCGCCCAGTCGGTGGCGCCCAGTTAGCGGAGCCCAGTCGGCCGCGCCCAGTTCTACCAGACCGTCTTTTTTAAGGTAGTCACAGCTGTCATGGACGGTATTGGACAAACTTCGTTCAGAAGTTTTCTTGGAGTTTTTTCATCGTTCTTTTCCGTGGAGGGTGGTTTTGTCTTCGCAGAACAGCATGGTTGAGATGATTGGAGGAGTCTGCTGAAAGTTCCTGTTTTTTCCGTTGAGGGTGGTTTTGTCATCGTAGAAGAGCATGGTTGAGGTGATGGAGGTCTGTGCGGAGGAATCTGTTCAGGGTCTACTGTTGTAGTTGTATTTATCGGCACTGGATCCGAGAATTCTTCGGATAAAAATGCGTAGTCGGGTATGGCGTACGGATTAAAAGGCTGAATACCAGTCTGGCACTGAAGGCACTGAAACCTGATACTGCGTTTTTGTATTTTGTAGCGCAATTCCATGCTTCTCCTAGTAACTTTCCAAACTGAAGTCGGTTTATTCTGTTTGTGGGATTATTCGTTATACAATTCTCACAAGCCGTGTAATAATAGCTTTTAAGTGATTTGAAAAACAACCTATCCAAAGACTGCAGTTGTGTGCCGTATGACTTGGAAGACATAGAAGAACTACTGCTCTTCTGCGTAGTCCAACATCTCAACTGAGTTCAGTGTGAGATATGGCCATGTAAAATTAATAAAGTTGTCTAGTCTTCTGATTTGGATTGCTACAAGCTAATTTCTAGTTAAAGTTAACTGCAATAAATGGTGGGTGTCAGAGAAGAAATAACCAATTTTGTTAGTTACAGGGAAGGAAAAATATTTCTCATTTATTGTTATATCTATTTCCTTCCAAAGTCCGAAACACATGAGGATACATTGTAATTAATTTCATCTCATTTCTTAATTATATCCAATAGTATTTTTGAAGTCATTTTCCAATTTGAAAACAATTTGCGTGCCATTACCACTTGCATCTGGTGATGTGGACTGACAACTTCATCATTCATTTTACCATATTCGTATAGGGTACATATTTTCATTTTATCTAAATTCAATACAGTTTCTCTTTAAAAATCAGTCATACACTTGCCAGCATTGTTCATTATTCGTAACACATCCTATAGCAAACCCTACCGAAGATTAATTTTTGAGGACCACTTTTGTAGTGATGCAATTGAAGGCAATTGATACTTTAGAGATGATCGCAAGTCCATATAGCATCGCTTACTAAAGTCCGTAATCGTAAAGGCAAAACCTTTTTTTCCTTTTAATAGTAAATTTATTTGATTCTGGTAATAAAGCCTCTCAAAACATCTTGCCTTACTGACAACTCTTTGTGTAGTACCTGGTGCAAATGTTGCGATTTCTTTATTGCTTTATTAAATAATAACACTTTTTTCTTCAAGTCTGCTACTTGCTGATGTAGTCGACGTATCACTTCATCCTCTTCAAGCAACATATTTTGCTATTTAGTTAATAATTTGTTATACTTAATTTCAAATTTAACATATTCAACATCGTCAGTTTGGGTAAATTTGTCACTGGATTTGTTAAATGGTTCTTGTTGTCGAGATTCGTCCAATAGATCGCGAACTACAGCTTTATCTTTTCTTTTATTCAATCGTTGAAAGAAAAAAAAAAGAAAATATTTGTATTAAATATAATAAAGTCGTCCCTTCTGTCCATTATTGTACTAGTAACGGAATTACTGCCAACATTTCAAACTTGTACTATTATTATAATAGTTATTTATGTAAGAAGTCAGTAAAGTGATTCTTTATCGAACGAGTCTGAGATTGTGAGCCGAGCGAGGCGAGTAACAGGCGAGTTCGATAAAGACACTTTCCTGACGTGGTGCATACAAACTTTTATCGCCAACCGTAAAAATTTATAATTTAAAAAAATTGAGATATAACTTATCACATTTTATTATGACAAAGTAAACAGATAAAAAAATAACAGCGAATACAAAACAAATCTACTTATTATTTGTTATATTAAACGTGAACGTACGCCCTGACGCATTATAAAAATTAATTCCTGAAGTCGAAGGAGTTTGAATTGAAAATGTTTGCGGATTATTATTAATTTCTGAATCTTTAGTAGAATTATCATTGATAACAACTATGTTGTCAGTTTGACCGTCACCTAAAATCGTCTTTACGATTTTCGTTTTTTTATGCAGACTCCTCAACATAGGACTCTGCAATCGTGTCGCATTTCCACCCTCCGTGGCGTTTTAAATTTTCCTTACTGCCGCCTGCGTTGGCAAAGAGAGTGGTGGACGTTCAACGGAAACAATGTCCCATATAAAGTGATTGTTCTGGCAAATGCAGATAGTTGGCAATTTTGCTTGGTACACTTCCAAAAGTATGGATTCCAACTGGCTGGACTGTGCATTTGCCATTTCTGTAAGTTAGGAAAAATCGGTCGTGGGGCGTCTGCTTAAGACGCAGAGCTAAATATTTGTTAAATAATTCTATGGATTTTACTTTTCCTTCAAATGCTGAAGTGATCACAAATAATCGAGGCCTGTTGGCCTTTGTTTTATTTATATGAACAACCAGAATTGTTTCTTTGTGCTCTATGTCACTTACTTTTAAATTCATTATTACGGCAAGCCCCAGCAATGCCAAACAACACAAATCTAAAATAATTACTACATTCATATCAAATTGGTTTTGAAAAGTTTGCATATATTACCTTCATCATCAAATAGATTTCATCCGGTGCATTTAGTAAAAAGAAGTTTTGGTCTTTTTTGGAATATGATTTCTTCCCTTTAGTTTTAAAATAGCCGTAAGTTTTTTATTTTTACTAATGTCGACGTCTTTTTTTGGTGAAAGCGTTGCTTTCACCATGGAATAATAGGACCACATCGAAGAAGGAGAATACTCTTTCGATAAATTGGAAAAATACGCCAGTAAAACGTCTTCACTATATGTTTTAATTCCATGATTTTTGCACCACTCCATGAATATGTCATCCTCGTGATTGTATTTTTTGACTGATGTTTGTGAGACGTCTCTAACGACTTCTTCTGAATTTCAGGCGCCGTCACTGAATGTCTTCTTCCATTATTTTCTATAAATAATTCGCACAAAACTTTTACTGTCGGAGCCGTGACAGCGACAAACGATTTCTGTTTAATGTAATACAGTCATGGCTAAATATTAGCGACAGATAAAGTGTTTGATGTTTACAGTAAGATAAAGTGTTTGTTTTCTTCCGAAAATCGCTATGGTAATGCATGGCTCTAATGACGTTTGGCGATAATATACACTTATAAGCTCAAAGTGAAGAACAGGACATGCAATTAAAGTAGTTGTTGACCAAATATGGCAACTACTAGGATTAAATTTATCGCCACGGTAGCATTTTTGTATCCTAATTGTACTAATTTCTGCATTTTTCGGAAAACTATGATAAGTAAAGCTGTGAATTATATGCAAGACAAAAGAGAAAAATATTTGCATATATAAGCATTAAATTAGGGTAAAATATGCAAAGGGATTTCGTACTTATACAAAATAATTTGATGCATAATTTGTAACCAGATAAATAAAGAAACATCGTCATTTATATAAAATTTATTAAAAATACAGATATTTAATTACACATAATAAGTTGTAACACATCGATACAGTATTCTTACAATATAATTTATTTAATTAGGGGAGACTTTTGACACTTTTTATACTTATAATCCTAAAATCTGTAAATGAGCAAAATAAACAGCGGGTTGTATCTCGTTAGTAACTATGACTATCAGATGTCTCTTAGACACTGACTCATCGCAGTAAAGTCATTGCGCCCAAAACTGCTATCATTAAAAGACTAGCCCTCACCCCAAGGAGACAATGGACTGGGCCTAGGGAGAAAATGGATAGCATAGATATATTAAAAAAAATTTTTTTTCACAAAAAGGGTAAGTAAAGCAGGTGAGTATGTAAACATACTCGCTTTAAATATTATTATAAAAACTTATTGCAAGCTATACTCTGACAAGGCAATATTAAAATGCATCACTCCTTCAAATCTGGACCTACTCTAATTGGAGTTGGTAATACCGCCACAACATCGTTAAAATTAACTGTGGCCGAAGATTCGGAGGTGAAGTAAAATGTATTCGACGGAATATTCCACTTTAAGAACTTTACCTCATATCCCTCTTCATTAGTGTCATCTCCAACAGCAACGTACTTTCTAACGCATACTTTTCCATAGACATTTGCCACAATATAATCGCCATTAGAAACATCTTTCTCTTCCCTATGTTCTTGGAAATCCAAACTATCATCTGAAGAATGGTCTGTTTAATCTACTTGGGTGCTCTCATCTTCGTATGACTCATCCTGGAGTACTTTTCTCTTACTAGCTGCTTTTCTTTTTGCTGCAATGTTATCTTCTTTTTGTCTCAACTCTTCTTCCAAGAAAGCTTTCTCTGGTGTGTCGGTTGCAATCTTGCAACGGCCCCGTTTTCTTCCTCTCTTGGAATTTTCTTTTCTGGGGGGCGCTATTGGGAAAGGCTGAATACGTCAGGAGATATAAAGTTATGTTTGTCTTGCTTTGAGTTGCATACAAACACGTCGTAACTGAACCGTATTAAATGACCACTGATGAGGTCATAACACTTCCTACAGAGCCGATTATAGCGGAATGTCACTTCTAAAATCCCGAAACGGCCACACATACGTCCGCTATGCGCTACGGCCACCACATGAGTTTATATAACCTACAAGTCAACTCTTGTTTTACCCGTCGAGTTTTAGAGAGATACTGTCGTTGATAGTCGGCTACCTTCGAGATTATAGCGCGTTGTCTCTGTCGCACGGCTTGTCTCGCATGCTGTGTGGGACGGGCATCAGAGATGTGTACATTACAGTATAACAATATGCTACGCATACAGTAGCGACAAAGTTTGTTGGTGCCTTTGAGGTTCTAGCCGCTGAACTGAGTGACCTTCAACACAATCCACCATTTTGAGAATAGTACTCACGCGTAAATTCAAATTTATTTGCGATGCGGTGTTAATCGCAACAACAACGTTTTTAGACGTTTCTAGGCATTGGGTGTCATGAGGTGAAAGACAATAGCCAGTACGTATTGTTTTATTTTATTTATTACATACAATTGATAATTTTCTACTGCTACTTCGACTTTTCAATTTCATGTTTGTAATTTTTAAATAATAGAATAAAGGGAGTCTGCAGTACAATTTAATAAGATAATCATATGGGAAATCCACACAAGGATGTATAAATGTAATGTTTATAAGTTTTTTATAAAATTGCAATAGCACATTTTTCTCTTTAATGGTTTCGATCGTTTCAAAAAATGCCTTTTCTAGTATTATTATATGTTGAAAAAAATCGTCGTCAGGTATATTTAAATTTCCAAACATAGTTTTGTCATTGTAATTTTTAAAATGGCAGAACAAAGACGAAACATCTAGTTCATTGTGTGATTTTGAATAATTTTCACACACTTGGCAGGCACTTCTTAATAATATATCCGCATATATATCTCATGGCATTTTCTTCCGTTACACTATTCTTGTAGAAGTCTGAAGTTTCTGTATTTAACTTAAAATGTAATGTTTCCTCAGTCTCTTCCTTTGGAGCCATAGAATTTAATTTTTCCATATCAGAAGCTACATTTGAAAATTTTGACAGCAGAACACCAAAATCTTTACAATTTTTCGAACCAGTATGGGAAAAAGTTGTGTAGAATAACTTCCGGAATCCATTATAAAATTGAATTGGTGTTACTGAAGAAGCATTTCCATTTTGTTGACGCATAGTACCAAAATAATTTTCTAATGCGTCCTGGTTAAGGCGCCTGGTCAAAAGGACAGAAGACCCCTTAGTTTTTAGATCACACCAAATACCTTGGATTGATGATGTACTAATTAGCAATCCCTTAATACATTTAATTGTATTAGTGACATCTTTTCCTTCCTTATCCACAACTTGAACTTTTTCCAAATAGTCCGTTGTTTCCACTAAAAATTTTAACTGATACGGATGACCTTTAAAAGGTTGGCTATTTTGTTTTTTGCTATTAAAAGAAGACGGATTGAGCAAGTCAAACAACTTATCAAACCTTTCAATAATTGATGCAGTTTCTGAAGCATGTGATGGTAAGGCATTTAAACTAATATACAGTGCTTCCCAAAAGTAACGGATAAATTCTCTAAAATCGTTGAGAAAAATATTTCATAAAAATACTCGGACACGTCGATTTTTATTTTTAAATTATCATTTAGAGATGATATTTTCAATCCCCCACCCCTCACCCCTAAGCGCTAGCAACTCCAACTTTAAAATATCAAATAGCAAAGTACCCCTTATGATACCTCCTCTAATAGCTTTCTTTATGCTGAATACAACAAAAAAAAGTTTTCAAAATCGGTTGATAAATAACGGAGATGTTTACCAAAATGTATTCAAATGAAAGTGCCAATATTCGAGCAGGCGTTGATACGGTTCTCATCGTGGATAAGCTGTTGGCTGCAACCTATTTTTTAGGTCGTTTAAAAAATCACAATTTCGAATATGTATGCTACATATTCTGTGATTTTTGTACAGTTGCAACGGGT
Organism: Limonius californicus; assembly: GCA_014611495.1. Lineage (NCBI taxonomy): Eukaryota > Metazoa > Arthropoda > Insecta > Coleoptera > Elateridae > Limonius > Limonius californicus. Next base: position 30,009 of record JABXWE010034088.1, read on the forward strand.
CCTTTTTCTCTAATTCATTTGTACCACAAGATTTTACCCAAAGTTTGCATCTGAAAACAAAATATGTGGATGATAAAGAAATTATACGGCAGTTTTTATGTTAATAAATAATTTATCTTTTTGGGTCTTTTGAAAATCGAAAAAAACTAATTTTCTCTGCGTTACTGCTGTTATTATAACAGTTTTTAAAGGAACAAGTAAATCCTCCCCTCTTCAAAGGCTTCATTTTGACAATATTTAAAACTTAAAACACTAACTCCAAAATATAACTATATAAATAAAACACTACACAAGATGAAACTCACGAGCACGATATACGTATTTAAGTGATTTCAGCTGATCGAGCATTTCCATTTTACGGATAGTACAAATTAACGCATGCGCAAAAAAAATTAGCGACAGAAATTCGGCACTTTGTCGCTACTGCATGCGTAGCATATTGTTATACTGTGGTGTACATATCAGACAGGCGGGCGGCTAGGAAAAGTTACGAGGTCGACCGCGGTCGACGCTTTGCTACCCCTGAAAATAGAGAAATAAGTGCACCATAACCCCAGTATAGAGTGAATCAGTAGTTAAACTCCGCCTTTGATGTTTGTGGGACAAAGCCAACGGCGCGCAGCGCCCAGGCGCAGGAACAATATGCGCCAAAAAATTTAAATTTATGTTGTATGTCGTTAAAGCTCAACATGTATAAGAAATAATGGCGGCATGGATTTCCTGGACACTGCTTGTAAGACATCATGCCGTAAATTAGGTATAAAGTATTTAGTACACATTCACATAGTATTTGTCAATATAAATGGATCATTTAGATTGACAATTCTTGATACTACCAGCAATTAAAAACTGAAAAACTAATCAGTATAAACACATTTTTAAAGAATTATGAATATCGTGTAATAATAAACTACGCTGTTTTTATGCATTGCTGCAAAATGCAAAATTTACAGGTAAGGGAGAGTAGTACACAGTGATACAAAAAACAGTATTTTATTTTTCACAACTTTATTTTCAAATAAAACTCAAATATTATAAAATACCATGTTAAAGTGGCCTTTTGGTAATGTAATGGAAACAAAACATATTCTAATTTAATATCAGTTAAGGATGTACTAATTTTTTAGAAAAACTCAAAATAGTTTCACTGTGTACCACACGTGGTGCACCAAATGTGGTATACCAAATAAACGTAATCACAATTCGCGCTTTGTTTAGTTACCGTTTTCCTGCAACGTTTGCAGATGATTTACTAGCACATGTTTAATACCCGTAAAAAAGAGACACCATGTGCCATCTATTGCCAAACGTTAAAACTATTTCGATCATTGGTTATTTTATGGGAAAATAATGAAAAAATATCACGAACTAACCTATGCCATGAAATTAGCAAGTTTTATCCTATAAGTATAACGGTATAAACTCTTAAAAGTTAATTGTGACAATCATTTTTACACAGAAAAATATTTGAAACCGATACTTGATGTACATTTAAGAAGACAACAGCTGCAACAAGAGCAAGTACGTGCCGGGAGGCAGCTGAGACTTCAAAGGAGAGCGTTACGCTTAGTAGCTAGTGACCCATTTGCTTTGCCTGATATTAGATTCATCGAGTTGTTTCGGTTGAATAAAAATGCAGTGCAGAACTTTTCCAATTATATGGAGAGATCTTATAGAATAGAAATAAGGAGGTGTTTATGAATCGCTTCAATTTGCCAAGGATAATTGGAGCAAATGATTGAACCCATATTGCTATTTTAAAGCCTTCTGTTGATGAACATAACTTCATCAACAGAAAGGGGTTCCATTCTTTAAATGTTCAGATTATTTTCGATTCTAATTTAAAAATCTTGAATGTTAATGCTAATTTTGGGGGATCCACTCACGACTTCTTTATTTGGTCAGTCCCAAGTAAGGAAGTTTTTAAGCAGCCTTTATGCAAATCATCGTCGAGGTTTTGGTTGATTCAGGGTACGCTTTAGAACCATTATTAATGACACCATTCTTGCAACCTGAAGAAGAAACTCCAGAAGATAACTTCAATATTGAACATAAATAGAAGGGCAACAAATTGTGTTGATAGATGCATTGGGGTTATGAAAATGCGATTTCGGTGCATATTAAGAGAAAAGGCGGCAATGTACTCACTGCTCTCAGTGGCGGATCTAGGATGCTGTCATGGGGGGGCCTTGATTGACAATAGGAAATATCAAAAACTCAAAAATGTTACATTTGCAGAGTAAAAAGGTCAATAGAAAAAAACAATAATAGGTAACAAAATATTTGTTGTATTTATTATAAAATATGATATCTATACATATTATATCCTAAGAAATAAATAATTATTAATTTATCGATAAATATAACGTATTTTAATGGTTTAGTCCCAATTTGGCATTTCCAAACGACGAGGCTTTTTTTTACAAAAGGTAGCAATTATTTCACTAATATCAAGCTCGCGCGATGAGTTTATATTAGCTAATGCTAACCCATTCAGCCTTACCTCACCCATTGTACTTCGAAGGTAAGTTTTGAGCCTCCTTAAAACGGAAAAACTCCGCTCCGCGGTAGCTGTTGTTACCGGTAATACAATGAATATATGAAGCAACGTTCTTAAATTTGGAAAAAATAAATGATGACATTCTTTTAGAGCATCCAGAGCAGTTTTTGGAATTGCTTGTTGACCCTGCCACTTCTGCCTCCAAATTTTAAGCTCAGAACTTAATTCCATAACTGATCCGGGCATATCTATTTCATATACAGCAGATGCTTCAAGTATTTGTGCATCTTCATATTTGTGAAGATATACTGGAATTAAGCCTTCGAGTGCAATAACATTGCATATGCCATCAAAACGGGATTCAGTTTGAGCAATTATATGATCCATAAATGGTATAAATAGGTTGATTCTGTAATATTCTTCTGTACTTGATGATCCGATATTGCTTCTTTCAGTTTGCCGTTTACATATTCGAGGCATAGAAATGGTCGCACCAATTTCACTGGCAAGGTTGTTTGCCTGATTATATAGTAATCTAAATTCCGTTTCACTTTTTATCCTGATATTTTGAAACACTGATTTTATATTATTAACGTAGGATAGGGCAGTTGATAGATCCTGTTCAACACTTTGCAAACATTTACTTAGGTAATGTTAAAGTATGAGATAGGCAATAAGCTGTCACTTCCATGCAGATAATAAAATCGCTTCGTTTTAAAGAGGAGCTAAACATAGCGGCTTTGCTTGAAGTATTGGCATCTTGGTCATTCTCTAGCTCTTCAAGAGTACTTACGATTGGCAAAAAAGTTGCTTAAATGTAATGACACTCTCATGCCTCTCTACCCATCGCGTGTTACAAAGTGCCTTCAGTTTGGTTTTACGTGTATCGTTTGCATTATTTAAATTATTTATATTTCTTTCCATGATACCAACACGCTTAGCAGAGGCAGACAAGAATGTAGATATCGAACTCAGTATGCCCATCATGTTTCTAATCGCCGGAATTTCACAACTCTTTGATATGCACAAATTCAAAGAATGGCTAAAACAGTGGGTGTATAAGGCTAACGGCTGGTCTGATTTTATGAGAGCTTGCACACCGGTAAATTTTCCCGACGTATTACTTCCGCCATCGTAACCTTGCCCTCGAAGGTTTTCAATTGACAGGTCCAGCTTGGATAGTTCAGCATATATTGCCTGCTTAATAGAGTGACCAGTGGTTGATTTTAGTTCAACGAACCCCAAAAACTCTTCTTTGATAATGTAGGTGTTTGTATCTACATACCTAATACAAAAGGTCATTTGTTCTTTGGTGCTCACGTCGGTAGTTTCATCGCAAAGAATTGAATAAAATTTTGATTCCTTAACATTTCTTACAATAACTGTTCTTAGTACCCCAGCGATTGTATCGATGATTTCATTTTGAATTGTTTTGCTAATCATGGTGCAATTTTTTTTGTTGTTTCCAAATGAGATTTTAGGTCTACGTCGCCAGCGTCAATGCGGAATGCTAACAGATTTTTAAAGACTCCTTGATTGAAACCAGTTATTTTTGTTGAGTCGTTTAAAAACTGTAAATCACCATCATCCCTATGACCTCTTAAAGGCAAATTATTATGAGCACAGAATATTATAGTCTTAACTATAGGTACAAGCCGTTTTCTGTTGGCTTCGATAATGGTTTCTTTTTGTTTATCAAGCTGAACTGCAATACTGCTGGTTTCCAAATTCACAACTCTATTAAAATTAGAAGCTTTTTGAACCGCAAACGCATGGTAATTTGTTTTATCGTGGTGATGAAGAACTTGAAGAGCTTTTTTATATCTTGTCAGAGGATCTTTAACCAAGGTTTTTAGAGGCTAAAAGAAAAACAAAATGTAAATTCATTTGTTTGGGATATATTACACGGGTATGACAAAGCAGGTAATTTTTTACAGGGGAAATGCAATGCCGTGGGTTAAAAAATAAGAACAGAATGACACGGGATAGTATTTTTTGTCGAATATAGGCACTCTAATTTCTCCAGAAAAAAAAATTACTTTAAGTGGTAAAAACCATATTACCTGATGACTACCGACGCCGGCTTCAGAAGGTGCAAATAAAACGCATATTTTGCAAAAAGCGCCTGCTTTCAATTTGCTGTAAGCCAACCATTTAAACTGATTTATCCATTCGACTTTAAATTTCCTGTTTTGCTTGCCTTCCAACTGTGAACTAAATACATACGTTTTATCAGGGTTCCACGTATTGTTCAAAAAGTTCAGTTTTTCGTCATTTTTCAAGCATCTATCCACTGCAAGTCCTATGTCGTATAATCCCAGACTACCACTCACTGGTACTAGATTCTCTTCAATCTGTAAAATGAGACAGGGATTTAGTTGGCGTGATGGAGAGAGAGACCGCGGAAGCACTGCAACGGATGAAACGGGCGCATGGAAACCCGCCTTAACACGAACAAATATTTTCAAAACAATGATAACTCCCCAGTCTATGATAATGAACAATTATTATAAAAAAATTGGACAGAGACTATTTTACAAATATTCTCCACCCTCATGAATAATACGTTATAATATGTTAGATCTTACCTGTGAATTATGTGAATTGCAAGTTTCGTCAGATTGGGAAATTTTTAACGTAGAAGTCGTCGGTGTCGTATTCGCATAGTTTTCGTGACCTGCAGAGCTTCTAATTTTTTTACACCGTTCGGCAATTTCTGTTTCGTTATCATTTGCCGTTGGCGATTTAGAATGAAAAAAATCCAAAATTGTTCGCTTCATTTTCAGGCTAAATTTCTCTCACTATTTGCACGTTGACTTTGCTACACCAGGAAATAAAGTGATTATGTTGTAGGTACTTGCAATTCTGATTCTGGTCAATAACAGTCAAGCCAAAGAGTTACTCATTGCGTAAACTGCGGAGTGCGAATTACATAACCACAATAACACACAATAAAATATGCACGCGTTTACGCCTATTAGCAAGCGGTGTTGCCGGCATTATTTTCTTGTAGATATAGGGAGGAAAGTAATATTATGGTATTATTAAGTACCTTCTACGTTTACGAAATTATCTTTTTTAATCTTTTTGTTACAAAAATCTTAAGAGAAAACATACTTATATATATATATAGAAGTATGTTTTCTCTTAAGATTTTTTTTAATTTATGGCCGCTGTTATTTAGTGGGTCACACGGATGGGGGCTTTGGGGGGCTAAAGCCCCTGTAGCCCCCCCCCCATAGATCCGCCACTGACTGCTCTTTGTGGGAAATTTATTCAATGCATGTGCAGTATTACACAACATATGCATTGACAATAACATACCACCAGTGGGTGAGGAGTTACCACTAGAAGAATTCCAAGATGCACTTAATGATCAAAATGTAAATAATAATTTATTAAATGAAGGTCAGAGAGATGGTAGAACTATTGTAAATAGATATTTTTTGTAAATATTTATAATTTAGATAAAGACATGACATCAACAAACTAATTTATTTACGTTTTCATATATGTATGTGAGATTTCGATCTCTGGGTCTTCGAAAAACACGCAACTGCTCACAAAATCCAACACTTTATTCAAAATTATCTTACAAATATATCCCTTACGAAAACGAACTACTCTCTACAACTCTTTATAAACATCTGCTCATCTGGGCATTTCAACAGTAAAGTCTCAAACAATACAAAGCCACCTTAACTGCAAAGCTTCCTGCTTTCAACAGTAAGCTGCAAAATCACAACTGCAAAGCGTTCTGCTTTCAACAGTAAAATATTTTTTGAACACTGGTTATGCAACGACTAATAGTCACAACTGCAAAGCGTCCTGCTTTCAACAGAAAATATTTTTGGAACCCTTGTTATGCAACGAGTAAATAGCCACGCTCACACGCTATTCTGATAAAAGGCAGTTACTCACTTCGTGTTCTCGAATTCCGATATTTCACCGGGCCATATGCTAATCGTGTCTGCTGCTACAACTCGTTTTCTGTTAGTGGCCAAATTTTTAAGTTCGTAGCGGTCGTTGGACAGAATGTGAAGTACTTCAAACGGTCCATCATATTTGGCGTCCAATTTAGCTAGATGAGAGTTGCCGGACGGATGAAATACAAAATCTCCCACATTTATAATTTTATTGGACCTCCTCGTTTTGTCAAATAATTGTTTGGAGCACTCTGTTTGCCTTTTCATACGCTCGTATGCCAGTTTACGATCTCTTTCCAGATTACAAGGGGTAACTGAGAAGGAATCGGTAATGGATTTGATATCAGGAACACTGCCTTCGTGTCCCGTTAAACGATAAGTAGGTGCAAAACCAGTGGTTTTTTGTATGGTAGTATTCAAAGTACTTTGTAATTTTGCAATAACGTTCGGCCATTCTGCTTTATTTCTTATTTCGGTTGTTAACAAATTTAATGCAGTGCCCACATATCGTTCCACCTGACCGTTGCCGCGCGGTGCACTTTACGTTGCTACAATTATCATTTTTAAAATTTCTCCTAAAATTTCCTTCGACAAAATGACCGGCACGCTTTATTTTAGAACCTTGTCGGCTTATATGACCCGACTGATAGCAATTATAACAAACTATTGATTCGTTTTTGTAATCAGTCGAATAGTTTCTTTTTACAGGCTTGTTATGAATAGCTTTTTCAGCTTGAGATATTTTATAATCACCCAGCAGGATCAATAAATCGCTCACCGATTCAACTTTGCTATTGAATGCAGCAGTTTTTACATGAATGTCAACAATATCACCTATAACGTGTTCTAACAATTGCGAAACAGATAAATTAAAATTCAGAGCGTTAATTAAAGAAATTTTTTTCTGGCATACTCACAATATGAATCGGCACTAGCACTAGTGTACAGACTGACTCCTTAATTTTTCATTGAGATTTCGTTTGGCCGGATACAAACTACAGATTTCTGCTTTGAAATCTTGCCAAGTCTTCTCAGTAGGCTTCCACGTCACAAACCAGTCTCTTGCTTCTTCCACTAAACCGCTGGCGCTTCTAATGACTAACTCGTAACTGGACCAATGAAACATATTTCCCTATTTTTCCATTTCTTCGCACCATTTTAACGCTCCATTGCCTTCAGAAGGATCGAAGGTCGGAATATCTATTGGGGTTGTAGGCGTAACGGCCTTTGTAGAATTATCTCGCATTTCCGTCAGGGTGTCGGCCAAAATTTGGGCTTATTGTTCCATTTTGCCTTCATAGAACACAGTGGTACTTGCAGTGGCACTATCCCACTTCTGATGTGAGATTTCGGTCTCTGGGTTTTCAAAAAACACACAAGTCCTCACAAAATCCAACACTTTATTCAAAATTATCTTACAAATATATCCCTTACGAAAACGAACTACTCTCTACAACTCTTTATAAACATCTGGTCTTAGTTGCTAACTTGCTAATTTTAGCCTAAAAGTAACGCTTCTTGCGAACGCTCACATATACTACTAGGAAAATGATGTTAACAATAACAAAAACTATTCTAAATGCAAGTATAATGTAAAAAATATTAGATACGTAATTGAAATAGTACCTAAATACATTTTTTATTATCTGCACTAATTTATTTATACCTATATTTTCTACAATTTTTTAACACTGCTACTTAAAGCAGTGCAGATGTTAAATGCGGCATCTGATATTATTATAGCCGCATTCGAAATAATCGAAGCAGCATTTGGTAACCTCAATAAAGTGGTTCCTCGATGAAGTAACTACATCAGCTAATTGTTTAATGGATTGGCTTACATCCAACAGACGAGAATCCAAAGTGTTCTGAATTAGTTTTAAAAGAAGTAGTGTATCGTCATATTTTTTGCTCAAATTGTCATCTGCTTCTGCTAGCATTGTTTTTTTACTTCTGGGAGATGTTGTTGTATTTAAAAATAAGTAGTTGTGGTCATCTAATGCACTTGTAGATGCTACCTCTGCAGATCTTAAATTTTTATATTGGATAGCAGAAGTAGTCTGCTCTTCTCCTTTTTCTGTGGATTTATTTTCCAAGTTTATCTGAAACAAAATATATCATTTCTGAAATTAATCGTTTGGTACACTGCACTTACCCTTCGTTCTTTGGTGCCGCATCCCTTGTAGAATGTTTCGCTCAGAATTCGTAACACTTTCAGTTCAAATTCTGATAATTTTTTTTTTCCAAAGGGGGCCCATCTCCAGTTACGTGCTGCGATTTACTTAATTCTGCAGCCTTTTTTTTGAGGCTACACGTGAAATCGCCCCATGTCTAATAATAAAAATATATATAGATACAGTACGTACAAATGTGGATTCAACTAGTTAAAACTCGAAGTAGGTATTTCAACTTCCTACAAGGAGTTACCAATCAACTTACTTTCTGCCACTTTTCTACAGATTTTTCTCTTAAACTAGCTGAATTTAGCCTACTACTTAGATCGGCCCATAATTTTTTGTACGTATCCTTGCCATTGGCAGAGGACAATCTGCCTTTAGCGAAAACGTGATGGTTTTCGGAAAAATCTATAAAAATTTCCCAATGAACGCTATTAACTTTAAAATTGCTACACTGAAAATGTGTCCTAAAATCGTATCACATATTATATTTCTTTTTTGTTTTTAATTTTTAAAATAAATTTATCGTAATTAGATAATGTTATTTAAGATAACATATACTTCCTGTCAAAGAACAGCGCCGAAAATGTTGAAACGAAAACTTTGAATAAAACATTTTTATGTTAATATAACAAATTTGGTAGAAAGTTCGATTAATATACATAGAAAGAACTAACAAGAAACCTACGCAATGTGCCTATCTAATAAAATATATAATTAAACGAATTAATGTCAAAGAACTTACATTAATTATATATATGATTATTACTATTACAGTTGAGCAGCGTGGGTTCGTTACTTACCACAATTAAACTCAGACTGCTCAACTGATTAAATACTTAACGAATCCTATAACTAATTCAAGGAACATAAATAAGAATAACAGCCGTTGGGTCGATTTCGAGATTTGACTGACTAGTACAGAACTAGCTATAGATGTTAGAGCCAGAAAAGACTTTCTGTGCGGTCTGGCTAAGCACCCCATAATTGTCTATAGCAGACTTCAGAACGCGAACTCCATCGGACGCCTCATCAAATTGACCGCTTATATCAAAAAGATAAATGCGCTGTTTTAGTATCTTTTGTACTTTGAGGGCCAAATCATACTGGATTCGGAGAGACTCGCGAACGAACTGGGAAGCCAATTTTGACTTCCCAAGAGGTGATGGTTCCGGAGCAAACATGGCGCTAACCTTTCCGATAAAAAGTACGAACGAAAGGTTTTTCTGTAAGTCTAGCAACTGTATTCGTCTTTGTATTACGACCGTTGGGACTTCTACTAACAACTTGTTTATAACCTAAAGAAACGTAATTTTGAACCTCAGAATGCGGAACGATCTCAGAAACGTAATAATAATCCGAGGCACGGGGCGGGTTGTTCATTATGTTTCTGAGATCGTTCCGCATTCTGAGGTTCAAAATTACGTTTCGCGTAACGAAGTGTCCAGTGCGCGGTCTAAATGAATTTTAAATTAAATTTTGTGACCGCGTAGTGCAGCGAAAAGGCGCTGGTGGCGCTCGCATTCAGGATTGCTACCCGTCTCCCTCTTTGTTTCTACCGTCAGTAGGTCGCCCCGCCAACATAAAAATTATTAGCAACATTCTAGAATAACAATGGGAGGTATAAAAGAGGGCCCCAGCTGCAGAACAAGTAACTTGAGTCCGGACGAGTCGTCCGAGCCAGTCAAGGAAGAACTTCAATCGAGATCCAGTCAGACCGCCGTTTAGATTACCTGTTACCAAAAATCCAATCCAGTTAAAGTAAAGATTTTTAATCCCAGTCAACTACAGTTTGTTTGCAAATTCAAGTCCGCCCGTGTAACATTCGTTCGCCCGTTTGTTTAGGGGTCATATTGCCCTTTTTCAATTCGAGCTACGAATTGTTGTCAGCGAAGTGTGGAAATATATCTAGCGTCCGTCACTGGGGTTATTTCCCTATGAGGTTACGCTGTGTATAGGACCAGTCGAAAAGTTTGGTTTGAAATAGGAATTTGGGTCATTTTCCCTATTCGTATTGCTTACTTATCTTCGGAAAAGATTAGTAAAGGTATAATTCGTTTTCTAAATAGCTTAGGGGTTGTTTTCCCCTTTTCAACGGAGCTAGCGAACTTATACGTAGGGTTTTGTAGCCTTAAGCGTTAAAAGAATCCTTTTAATATCCGATTCAAACCTGTAACCAATTTTACGTTAATTCCATATTTCCTATTTCACTAATATTTTGTTTCCTGCGAATTGAATGCGGCAGACAGGGCGTGCTTGCCCGTGTTTCACTGGGGCCCCAAAGTGAGGGTGTGCTTAAATCTGATCTCTCTTGTGGGTTCTCTGTTGTGTTCGATTTAGACGGTTCATTCTCCTGTAAAAGTATTTTGTGTTAGTAATAAAGTAGAATGTAATGGTCTAATTGTAATTTTTTCCCAATTCCCTTCAACTCAGGTAGATTGGATCAACATTGCGGAAGACTTCAGGAAGTTTTGGCAGATTGAAAATTGCCTAGGCGCAATGGATGGCAAGCATGTTGCCATAAGGAAACCTGAAAACAGTGGCTCCTATTTTTATAATTATAAAGGATTTTTCAATGTTGTACTCTTCGCAATTGTCAATGCTCAGTATGAGTTCACTTACGTTCAGTGTGGACCTAGCGGCAAACTTTCGGATGGAGGCGTTCTCCAAGACACAGAATTTAGTGATTTGCGGGAGGAAAAAGAATTAAGTTTCCTTCACCAACTAGCTTTGTAAACAACAGGAATGTATGTTTGCCTTTCGTTTTCATTCGGGACGAGGCCTTCTCTCTATAAGAAAATGTCATGAAACCTTATGCAAGTAAAGGAATTTTCCATGATGAGAAAATTTTCAACTATCGCCTCTGCCGTGCCAGACGAGTAGTAGAAAATGCGTTCGGAATTCTCGCTAGTCGATTCCAGGTTTTACAAACAGCTTTACACGTGAATTTAGAAACAGTAGACAAAATAGTTCTTACTTGTTGTGCCTTACATAATTTCTTACGTAAGGAAAGTCGATCCCACTTGACAAGTACCTGTATTGATTGGGACGACCCTTCGACGAGCCAGCTATCTGAAGGAGAGTGGAGGCAACCCGTAAATCAGCTAGAGGGCCTTCGGGCATCAAGACAAAATCGGGGTAGAAAATATTTATTGGCTGAGAAGATTCGAGGGTTTTACAGAGATTATTATAACAAAGAAGGCAGTGTGCCCTTTCAGGAACAAATGATTAATCGCCGTTAATTACAATAAACGTATCTTTAACCGTTAAATTTAAATGTAACGATTAAATATATGTAATAAACAAAACAACTTACATTTTCATTTAAAAGCTGCGTGTTTGGATCCTCGCTATGTTAATCGTCACTGTCCTCTTCCAATATCCTTCTCTTCTTCCCTAGTGAAGAAACACCTTTCCTAACACTTTCTTGATCACTGGTAAACAGTAACAGGTCAAAGTACCACAGCGTGGGCTCATATAAACTCTCTGACGAGGTTCCTGTAGTTTTCGAAGCCTGTACTTTTTTAACTCCCTACGAAACAAAGCTCGCAAGGATTCAATTTTTTCCTTTACAAACTTTTCGTCTGCGCCGGCAAATATTTCCTTCGCCTTTTCCACAAGATTACTGTAGCAATCTCTCTTGATGTGTTTATTGTAGTATTCTTCGCTTCGCAGGTCCCAAGGAGGCCTCTGTTCTCTGTACAAGGTAATGAATTCTGCCCAAAAACATTTATTGTCACTGAATGACATAACTAAAAAAACTAAAAGAGTAAACCCGAATATTTAAAATTTTAAAAAGTATGTAGTTACTGCTCAAGATTTTAATTTTATATGGTAATCAGTAAGTATGCTCGACAGTTTACAACACACGCTCAGACTTTTGAAATACAGGCAGGTTTTTTCCTAAATTATGCTGCCCATTGCAGAGAAGTTCCCAAAAAATATTAGCGCCAATTATAATGTCGATTTTTGAGATACATTACATTTAGGATTCGCCAATTGAATTGTCTTAGGGATGTCTAGCTCAAAGGAAATTGTGGGCACATGGTCCGTAATGTGCTCTAATATGAAGCAGCTTACATTTGCCTTATAGTTATTCATTCTTGATTTTATGTTAACTACAGTTTTATAATTTACTCTAGAACTTAATTGAGTTACCCCGTAATGATTAAATCAACCCTTTGTTTTTCTAAGCCTAATCGGTTGCATAGTTCGGTAGTAAGAAAACTCGACTGACTTCCTGGGACTAAAAGACACCTACACATGTAAAGATTGCCATAAATGACCGCTACTTGAACGCAAACCGTAGATAATAAAATTTGACGTACTTGGACTGCACGTATGACCGAAGCAAGAATTAATTTGCTGAGACTCGATTAGATTTTTATTTGTAATTGCGGGTTCAGCTTTGTCAAAAGTTTGCATAATACTCGGATTATTTTCAGTTTGATTGGCTTCCTTAATTATTTGACTGGAACCAGAATTATTATTAAACTCTATATGCAAAAGAGTATTGTGTTTTTTGTAAATGAATAATGTATCCACGGTGGGCTGTTGATGTTTTTTTTAACGATTCAACAATTTCCAAAATGTTGTCTAAAAATTTTTGCAGTGTTGAGTGCGAGTCCCTTTTAATATATTCTAGGTCAAATAGCGCCTTAAGGTTGGTTTGCACAATTAATTTTTTGTTTTTGAAACTCTTTGTTTAACACATTCCAGGCTACTGAATAATTTGCTGCTGTGACCTTTAAAGATATGAGTGCCTCCCTTCAACGGCATAAATTAAGTAGCGAAATTTTTGAATATCTACCAATTTCGGATTACTATTGATTAGGCCATCAAAAGCGTCATGGAATACATTCCAATTTTCAAATTTCCCGCTAAAGTGGGCAGATGTATAGGAGGCAAAGGCAGCGAGCGTAAATCGGGAGCATTATTAGCGTTTGCAGGTACGCCTTTTACCTCAGGGGGCTTCTGTTTAGCCAAAAAATGTTTAATTTTAGAAATTGTTTCATAATAAGCGTTTCGGGAAGCTACTAAATCTGCATCATGAGAGACGCTATCGTCTACTATATGAACAATATCTAAGTGTATTTTTCATATTGCGTTAATAATGATTCTGAGTTAACTAAACGCTCGCTCAACTCAGATAGCAATTCCGCATCGACTGTAGTCTCGTCGGCGGCTACACTCGTAACGAAATTTTTAAAACGCGTAAGCCGCGACTTTATGTACCCCCTTTCCCCAGTTAACTTCTTTAATTCAGCCATTGTTGGACAAGTTTGAATCAATACTCAATACAAGGACAAAGGGATAATGAAAGATGGCACTTACAATTTTTTCGAAGTTCCACTCGACGTTGCTGCCAGTTGAGGACAAATCGTCTGGGCTTCTTCCAGTCTGATCGCGTAGTACTAACTGGAGCACTATCGTCCAGCTGTTTCCCGGATACCCTGCTCGAAGGACCATGTTTTGGTTGCTCTAATAATAAGAGCAAAGGTGCACTGCTGCGCCAGCATGAAAGTTAGCTCAATAAAACCACGATAGTAAACTTTACTAAAATATGTTTAATATTAGTAACTAAAGAAAATGAATTATTACAAGTTCGTAATAAACACAAAGAAGCAAAAATGCGCGTCTTCTTGGTCGGAAATCTTGTCAAGAACTATCGTCATGAAAACGGTCTAGGACGTTTGAACGCGGCCGGTTGAACGCGGCCGTTTGAACGCGGCCGTTTGAACGCGGAGACGTTTGAACGCAGGGACGCTTGAACGCGGAGACGTTTGAACGCAGGTACCTTTGAACGCATGGACGGTTGGACGCGGGTATACCAAAATTAAGTACCCAAAACTGTACTAGGGTTGAGGGGTAGAACATTTAAAAATAATGAAGGATTTTTTAATAAACTTATGGTGTAAAATGCTTCATTAAGAAGTAACAGCCCCTAAAGGGGGTACCCTGATAAGATTTTTTAGACAGCAGAGGAAACAACAGTTTATCATTTGCAAAACTTCAGGCTGATAATGCTTAATTCCATAGCTTCACTTATTTTTTCTATCAAAGCCTAAAACTAAAGCCTTAGACGTGAAAATCTCGATAACGGTAACTTATCAAAAAGAAACAAGAGGACTTATTTTCTGTATTTTTACATTAGAATCTAAATTTCAGGTTCCTTTTTTAAAATCCCGTTCGTTAAAAAATAAGGAGTGAAGTCGCCCCCAACCCGCCAAAACTACCTCAAATAAAAGAAATTTCTGACCATGGGTTATGCTAAAAGGTGTGGGTTTACTAAAACAGCAAACACTAAAAAAAGAAATTTATTAGATACTCTTGTCGGTTTTGAAAATATTTACCAATTTAGCGGGCTGTTACTTCTTAACGAAGCTGTTTAGACCATAAGTTTATTAAAGAAACCCTAATTATTTTTTAATTCTCTGCTCCTTAGTATAGTTATGGGTACTCAATTTTGCGACACCCTATACAGTACACATTAGAAGTATCGCGGTAATTGTCGTTTATTAGTCAAGAGCACGTTTGTTTCTGTCTTACCAAAATTAAATCTATACGAACACAATTAACTGTGTATTTTAAATCTTCGGTATCCATGAACTCAAGTAAAGAAATAGTTTAACTTTTGTGAATAAATTTCTAAAAAAAATCTTTTCCTGAAAATGTCTACTGCGGGGCCTTGTTGAACGTGAAAATTTAAGAATTCCTTTTCCGATATTAAATGGAGTTATACAGGTTTATTCAAAAGTAAGAAATAAAGTTAATAAATTTTTCTTTACCGCTTTGATTTGCGAAGACGCACTCGGACACGTAAATTGATTTAAATTTAAATTTCGAATCTAAAGTAGAAATTATAAAAATAATATTTAGAAAAATTAAATTTTGCGGTAAACAACTACATCTGTTAAAAAAAATGGGATTGAATAGGTAATGTAGTTAACGCAAATATTTAAAAAATGTTATTTATTGTATGCACAAATTATAAATTACAAAAGTAATTAATATAATAGTTATAAAAATAAAAATAATAGCTATTTTTCTATTAAGTGCGTGAAGGATGTCTTTTACCGGAGAGATGGTTTTTTTTGTCGAGACCGAAGGTCGAGACAAAAAGAAACGTCGAACCGTTAAAAGGACCTTCACGCGCGTAATATAAACAATGCTTTTTCTACAACTTATTTGAAATAGGTCAATTAGACAATATAAATTAAAAAAATTATAAAAATCTATAAATAAATGACATGGTCAAGTCTCCTTGTTGAGTTGCTAAGGAGAAGTAGAAATATTTTCAAACAACCGACGCCATTGTGTAAAAATATTTGCTTGTACGGGTGCAGTGTATAATTTCGTTTGAAAATAATGAGCAGTAGCGAAGAGGACGAAGTTATGGCCGCCAAAGGGATTCCTGCTGAATTGATTCAGGATGCGAAGGCAGCAATTGATAATTTACTACCCAGGAAGTCCAAATCGCTGTATCGCAGAAGGTCTTCTACTACTCTTCTGGCCAATGCTGGTGGAGATCTTTTGACAATTAAGCGACACGGAGGTTGGAAGTCTTCTTCCGTAGCGGAAGAATATATTGAAGACTCCCTAGATAACAAGACTAAAATTGCAAATAAAATATTGAACACGGCGTCCACCTCTGGCGAAGTTGGAAGCAAATCTTGTGCAACAATTGTGTCGCCCTCATCGGAACTTCAAAACTTTAACATTAATACGTCAGATTGTCACCCAGCGTGAAGCTAATTGAGAATTGTTCCAATTTTACTATCAACATTCATTATCATAATAAATAAGTAGTTTGTTATTTTTTTTTTCAAATTTTGTAATAAATTTAAAATCTAGTGCGTAAAATTTTTTATTTACGATCTAGTGTGTGAAACGCAATTTCACGCACGCTTATTGAAACGTTAATGTCACTTTTATGTGTCAGTTGTAGAAAAAATATGTTAACGTTTATCTACAGCGTGTCCTGGAAAGTTCTTACCGTAAGGGAAACGTATTTATTTTAATATTTACCAAAAAAATTCACTGTTCATAAAAAGTTCTGTTTTCTGAAGCGATAATATTGAAGTATTAATAATTCAAATATCAAAACTATAGCAACTTATTCCACTTGCGTATAATAAGCGTCTTAAAACTCTTGTTACATATTATTAATTTCAGATTTATATTACCATATTTTTAAACATACTGTATGTAGTTATTTAAAAAAAATTATCATTTTAGAACCCATAGCTAATGAAAGCTTGGCGCGGTGTTTTTGATGGCACCCGGTACATTGATTTGAAATTTTGTATTTGAGCACAGATGTTTCTAAATAACATCTTATTACATTTTGCTCTAAAATAAAAATTAAGAGTACCTACTTCTCTCTCGGCAAATTTGAATTTTTATACTTTTGTTAATTTGTTATCTGAAGTTTTAATAAATCAATATTATCGCCTCAGAAAGCAAAACTTTTTATGAATAGTGGATTTTTTTGGTAAATTTTAAAATTAGAAGTTTCTCATACGGCAAGAACTTTTCAGGACGCCCTGTATAAATAATACTAATGCAAACTAAATAATGAACAATAATAATCACAATAATAATATTAAAATAACTTAAAATTACGGATTCATTTCATAATTATGGGATATACCTACCTCTTAAGTAATCCATAATATCACGATTACGATAATCCGCTACGATTCTGTGGAGTCTCGTATCAGCATCAATGTATTTTTTTAATTTATGTGGAGGCAGTGTTGGGTAAGTTACTCTAAAAAAGTAACTAAGTAAGTTAATCAGTTACTCGGTAAAAAAGTAACTAAGTAAGTTACTAAGTTACAAAATTATAAAAGTAACTTGAATAAGTTACTAAGTTACCATAAAGTAACTCGTTATTTTTTAAGTTACCTTTTTTTTATGAGACGCTACTAATATACATGCAATTACTAGCAACTTAATATCAACAGAAACAGGTATTTTATTGCTCGCTAACCGCACGTCTTCAAAATCATCAACCTCCATGAAAGTGCTGTTCATTTTGATAAACAAACACTTATTGAAACGTGTCACAAACAAATTTACTACATGAAGTGCAGATAGCATACAACACAGATTTATTATAGTAATGTTTAAACAGCAGAACGTGGGAGAAGGAACAGGCTT
>JABXWE010034089.1:0-34784 GCA_014611495.1 Limonius californicus
TTCCAATTAAATACGGGGCGGGCAAGATGACACATGTGAGCCGTCTTGCCCGCCATAGATATATGTCAACTTGCCCGGTTCCTACTTTATTGCATAATGTTGCAACAAAAAATAAATATCAATAAAAGGATACAATTTAAACTACCTAAAATGCAGTTGATTGACGTACAATCATAGTGATCGACTCAAATCACAACTGAAATTAATATATCATTCTTAAATTTGACGACAGAATAATACTTACAGCGGAGCAGCATGCGTGTTGGGAGCCAAATACGAACTAACTTTTTTCTGCCTAGCCGCACCCAGCTTCATTTATAGCCAGGCGATGTTGCCGATATACGTATTATCTGGGTATAATAGAATACACTTTTTAAGCATTAGTTTCTCTATAGTACGCTCTATGTCATTTTGCCCGCCTACGCCGACTTGCCCGCCCTTCCCCTACTCGAAACAGAAACGAAAACAGAAAACGAGACACTAAAAGAAAACAACCCAACTAACGATGAAGCATCGAGTAGTCAGGACAAACCTAGTAGCAAAACTACTAAAATACCCCCTATCCACAACGCAGCAGCTGCTAATCATAAAGAAATTATTACCGACATAAAAGCAATAGCCAAGGATGAGTTCGCCACAGAACTAAAAAACACATACATTAAGTTAAATCTTAAAAGTCAGGAAGATTATCGTGCTTTATCAAAGTATTACATGGCGAATAAGGTACAGTTTCACACTTTTCAGAACCCAAATGATAAACCGCTGTCAGTAATCATAAGAAGCGTACCGATATCGCTCACCGAAGAAGAAATTAAACGAGAACTTGCAGAACTAAAATATCCAGTAAAAAGCGTTACCTGACTTATGAATAGGGAAAAACTCCCAATACCCATCTGCGCAGTCATACTACCATCTAATGACGTATCTAATAACATTCTAAAGCTCGAATACTTAGCGAGTTGCAAAGTTATAGTTGAATTGAGGAGAAAACAGCAACACATACCCCAATGCCACAACTGCCAGGAGTACCAAAAATAATTGTGCAGCCAAACCCAGACGTGTTAAGTGTAATGAAGATCACCATACAAAAAACTGCAAAAAAGAAGAAAACACTAAACCAATTTGCGCTAATTGTCAAGGGGACCACCCTGCCAATTATCGAGGATGCCCTCACCATAAAATGCTCCAGAAACAACGAACACCATTAATTAAACCAAGGCAAGTTACAAATCAATATTTTACTAGACCTAACACAACATTTTTACAAGCTGCGACACAAAATCAAAACAAATCCCAACCCCAAAATCAATCCTTCCCTACAGGAAATACATCCCCTCTAACCGAACAATATAAGTCAGCTTATCATACAACTTATAACCCCTATCATAGAGCAAATCAAATCCTACATTATCAACAATCTTCTTCCAAATATCCTCAATGTCAAATAATCTGATGAATATATTAAAAAATCTCACATTATTAAATTTTAATGCCAATGGGATTAAATCCCAACGATCACAGCTCATAGCCTTTTTGGCAAGGTATAAAATAGATATTGCATGCATTACTGAAACCCATCTATGTGAAGGCGAAATATTCAAAATAAGTGGCTATCACGTAGTACGATGTGACAGATCAGCTCGCGTTGCTTCAGGGGGAGTGGCTATTTTAATCAAAAACAAACATCAGTTCAACTTACTAGACAATATTACCTGTGATAGCATTGAAGCTGTTTCCATATGTGCAACAATTGATAGCACCAGGCCAATTAAAATCACGTCAGCTTATAAACAACCGAACCGTAAGCTAAACGCTACCGACTGTAATAAAATTTTCGAGGACCATACACCCACCCTACTATTAGGCGATCTAAATAGCAAAAGCACGTATTGGGGCTGTCGAGCGAACAATCCTAGCGGTACCCAGCTTAATAACATAGCAGTAAATCAACAACTTCAGATACTCGCCCCAAATGGGTATACTTACTTTCCCTATCGCAACGACCATCAACCTGATACACTAGATATAGTGGTGACAAGGAACCTGGCTTATCCATTG
The DNA here is from genome assembly GCA_014611495.1 of Limonius californicus. NCBI lineage: Eukaryota > Metazoa > Arthropoda > Insecta > Coleoptera > Elateridae > Limonius > Limonius californicus. The sequence continues at coordinate 2,059 of JABXWE010034089.1, forward strand.
CATCAAACAATAATCAATGAACTAGACTCGGATCACTTACCGATATTAATCACCCTAAATGCCGTAAACATTGTAAAAACTCTTCAGCCTAGACTAATAAACGGAATAGTGAACTGGGAAAGATTCCAAGCAAACTTAAATGACCAGTTAGTCAATCCCTATCCAGTAAATAATATACGAGATATAGATGATAATATTGAAAAATTTACCACAATCGTGACTAGTGCAGTTCGCTCTGCAACTAAAACTAAGGTCAACAACCGTAAAGCAAATCCAAATATCCCGCCAACATACATTATTGACCTTATCAATGAAAAGAGCAGACTACGCAGAAGATGGCAACTAACAAGAGCCCCTCAATTAAAGAATCTATTAAACAATATTTCCCATAGAATAAAAAGAGAATTAGACATTCACAGGATCAACAGCTACAGAAGGCATATAGAAAATCTAGAAAAGAACGATACAGGTATGTGGAAAACAACAAAGGCGATTACAAGACAACAAACCATTATTCCAACTCTGATAGACAACAATTGTAGCTACTGTACAGACGAAGAAAAAAGCACACTATTTGCGGAACATTTAGAAACAACCTTTACTCCTTCAGTCACAGAAAACAACAGGTACTTTTACAATACGGTTATCGCTTATAACGAAACACATGTGCCAATATGTAATGATTTCGATGTTCCTGCCATTCCTAAAGAGCTCACATCTTATATCAAGCTACTGCCACTAAAGAAAGCCCCAGGAAGTGATTTAATACCTAATGCGGTTTTAAAAAACTTACCAAAAAAAGGTATTGTCTACCTTGTTATTCTATTTAATGCATGTTTGAGAACTGGTTATTTCCGCGATAAATGGAAACATGCACATATTTTGATGTTTGCGAAACCAGGAAAATACGGCAAGGACAAAAGACCGACCGATTAGCTTACTTAGTATACTATCAAAATTATTAGAAAAAGTAATCAGCCATCGACTGAATCTGTCAATCGTAAACAGCAATGTAATACCCCCTACCCAGTTTGGTTTTCGAAAAGCCCATTCAACCACCCTCCAGTTACAAAGAGTTTCGGAAATAATAGAAAAAGGATTCGAAAATAAGCAGTTTACTGTTATAGCCTTCCTTGACATCTCAAAGGCTTTTGATAAAATTTGGATCGATGGGCTAAAGTACAAAATATTACATATTGGTATACCAAACTACATAAAGACCATACTATTCTCATTCCTGGAAAATCGAAACTTTGCAGTAAAAGTTAACGGTTCCATATCATCGTCAAAAAGCATTCAGGCAGGAGTTCCTCAGGGAAGTATTTTCGGACCCATTCTTTATAACATCTATACTCACGACATCCCACATCAAACCATCTGTGAGATCGTAACATTCGCCGATGACACGGCAATCATTGTTCATATTAACAACCTCACAGACGACACAGAACAACTTCAAGGAGCCATGGACATTATTGCAAAATGGTTCAGTAAATGGTGTTTAACAATTAACTCTTCAAAATGTGCTATTAAAGTTTTTACACTAAAGCGTATCGAAGAAGTACCTAACATATCAATCAACGATGTAGAAATACCCTGGGCTGACAAAGACCAAAGTGTTAAGTACTTAGGGTTGCTATTAGACACACGACTGACTTGGAGCGCGCATATAAACAAAAAACTTAATGAAGGATACGCAAGGCTAACTCAACTCTTCCCTTTAATTAACAGGAAATCTACTCTACGAACGGAATGTGCGTTACTCTTGTACAAAGCCTTACTAAGATCTCTTATAACTTATGCTTGCCCCGTTTGGAGTACAGCCTCAGATACCAACATAAAAAAAAATCAAGGTATTTCAAAACAAGGTACTCAGAATAGCAACAGATGCTCCATGGTTTATCACCAATACTCAAATCCATAATGAACTAGGGATTGAACCAGTAAAGTTATTTATACAAAGAGCCACCCAAAAGTTCTTCGACAACATAAATCTTTGTGAAAGTGCAGTGTACCATCAGCTCGGTCTTCGTAACATACACACCAGGCTCAAAAGGAAACTACCCCAAGATACAATAGGCAATATTTAACTAGTATAATTTATACAATCCGAGGAGTTATATTTAGTTGCCTCTAAGCTAAGGTAATAAAGTTACTGAAATGTAATTAATATCTAAACCATGTATAACAATACTAATTGTAGATCTGGTTAATTCTTAAAAAAAAAACAGGGTACTCTGGACATTCACACACAATGTATGCATACTTTACATTCATTATAATACACACTTCTACAATCCTCATCACATAATTCATTAATAGAAACAATATAAAATTTCTCACCTGATGATGTTTTCGCTCGAAACTTATCAAACTCCACTATCTGTACCAAATTTATCATTTTTTCCGCCTTTTTGTGTGCCTGAACTATGGATTTGTGCTGATAATTATTAGCATTCGGCCTCTCGCTGTTTAAATTTTTTTTCCACATTTTATCATTAACAAATTCTTCTATAAATCTAACAATTTTTCCATTATAAAAATTTTATAAACAATCATTTAATTTCAGAAAATAAATAATGTGTCACCTTATATTTCGATTTCCATTCATTTTATTATGCTTTAATAGTTTATTCAAACTCTCAATGGTCATGCTGGTATTAATTCCAGCATTAATCCTATGACAATGAGCCCACATCATGGTTCGATTATGACCTTAAAAATAATATCTGAAAAACCCAAATAATTTACTGTCTACGAATTAAAAATTTAACATAAGCATACTGTTTCAGGTAATTTAAAAAATCAAATTGTTTTTCTTCTTCCAAATACTTAAAACATCTTCCCACTAAAACTATAAAATTTTCAACATTCCTCTCTTGAAAATGTTTCTCAGGTCAGTCTTCATTCCTAATTTATTTTCTTCCTTCTTTAGTTTTGACCTTCCCTGGATATTCCAATTCTTCACAATATGCCAACTTCACAGCAGATGTCTAGGGTTTCTTTCAGTTTGAGTCGCCTTAGTCCATGCATTATAATATTTAGGGTCATCAGTCAATATAAATTCAAGTTCAATGTATTTTCCCATTTTTTCTTTTAATCCCCTAAAAAACTTCTTGAATTACTTGGTAGCATCTATTATAGAAAAAAAAGCTACAGGGAATCCCATATTTCGATTATCATTAATTAATACTGTTGTCAAGTCCCAATTCATTCGATTGGTCCCGTGAATTCCATTGATACAAATTAGTCGTTTATGATCCCTTAATTTCTTCTCCATGAAGTTGTTCATAAAGTCCACTGCAAAATCTTCTTCACTCAAGTCACAATGATCTTCACCTACCTATAATGCATTAACAGATTAGTTTCCACCACCAACTAAACCACCCACAACCCAACAAACCCCACAAAAAACTATAACAGATTAGTTCCTACACCATGTGACTCCAGAAAAACTAACTAAATTGTAAAATCCCAACCCTGCAGTACCTACTACCTGTTGAAGTTATATCAAACCACCCTTTATATGGGAGTAGCATGGTCGTAGCGCCATCTCTGTTCACCAATATATATGTAACATGAACTAATAAAGTTAGTCAATGCTGAAAACTTATTGCGAACAGTAATGTTCTACATGTTAATTTCTACACTACCCTTACTTGCCAGTTTATATACAAAACAAAACAATATTCAAAAGGTTTACTTGCTAATTTTTTTGAATTAAAAAGCCTCGTTTTTCCTTTCGGCATCCATTCTTCAAGTTTTAGTGCTGTAGCTAACATGGAATCTGAGTCTTTTGAAATTTTGTATATGCTGCCTGTGTTTTATTTTTTCAAAACAAAAATAAACAGACAGCATTGAAAATTGCTGATTTTAAAGGTACTTCTGGTAATACATGTAAAACTACTAATTAAACGAAGATACAACCTACTGCAGAATTGTAGCACTAAATTAAAAGTAGGAGTTGTTTGGGGTTTCTATAAACTCATACAGAGATGATCCTTTTCTGTGTTTTAAAATCGTTTTCCTTAAATTTATGAAGTTAAGTTAGTTTTTCTGCCTTAGCTATATACCCAAAATTTGGACGAAGGTTAATGTGGTCTTTATACCTAAGGGAGGAGGGCGATCAAACACCCAGCCCAAGTCATATAGACCGATAAGCCTCATCTCATTCCTGCTAAAAGGCATGGAAAAGGTACTTGATCAGTATCTGAGAAGTGAGGTCTTCCCAGACCGCCCACTTCACCCCAACCAACATGCCTATCAAAAGGCAAAATCCACCATAACGGCTCTAAGGGGTCTCGTTAAAAGACTGGAAAAGACGTACGTGGCGAAAGAAATAGCTCTATGTGCCTTAATAGACATTGAGGGTGCCTTCGATAACACCTCCTTTGAAGCCATAGAAAGAGCTGCCAAAAAGAAAGGCTTTGATCCTACGACTACCAAATGGATTAAAACCATGCTGGAAAGTCGAGAGATCACAGCCAAACTAGCAGGAGAAGAAACTACCATAACGGCAGCTAGAGGCTGCCCCCAAGGAGGGGTATTGTCACCTCTTTTATGGTCCGTGGTGGTTGATGACATGCTCAACGTGTTATCACGACACGACTTCGAATTACAAGGGTATGCGGATGACCTAGTAATCATAGTACGTGGAAAATTTGACACAACTGTTTCACAACGCATGCAGATGGCTCTCGATACTGTTAACAGATGGTGTCGAAGTCAAAGCCTAAGCATAAATCCAAAGAAAACGGTCATTATTCCCTTTACTAAGCGAAGGAAGCTAAATCTAAAAGCCCCCACGCTAGAAGGAACGACCATTGACTTCAGTAATGAAGTCAAATACCTTGGAGTGACACTGGACCAAAGGTTAACGTGGAACTCACACATCAGAAAACTCCAAAAGAAGGTAGTGATAGCAACTCAAACATGCCGCAGGCTTCTTGGATGAAACTGGGGTCTAAAGCCACAGCTGATCTGCTGGTCACACGTGACAATTATAAGACCCATGATCACCTATGCATCGCTTGTATGGTGGCCAAAACAACACAAGTTACTACTCAGTCACAACTAGAGAAGATACAACGTCTCGCCTGTCTGAGTATCACAGGAGCCATGAGCACCTGCCCAACTGCAGCAATGGAAGCCATGTTAGGGATAACGCCCCTACACTTACAGATGCAAAAGGAGGCGATGTTACATACGCTGACGCTCGCAAGGATCAACCATTTTAAACGAGGGGACCTAACAGGCCACTTAGAAATTCTAAACCTCGCCCATTTAGAGCGAACGGCGTATACCGTATCAGACGTTATGCAAATAACATACAACTTTGACCAAAGTCAACATTCCGGACCGAGAAACATGGTCAACAGGAGCGCCTCCATTTAAAAGAGGATCGCTCCAATGGTACACGGATGGATCAAAGATGGGGGAAGGAGGCACTGGCGCGGGGGTATACGACCCTGGCTGCCGCATCTATGAAGCCCTTGGAACCAGAACTACCATCTTCCAAGCTGAGGTTTATGCCATAAACCTCTGCACTAGAATAAACGAAAGGTTATAAAGGTGCAACAATACGAATCTCCCTTGGAACCAGAACTACCATCTTCCAAGCTGAGGTTTATGCCATAAACCTCTGCACTAGAATAAACGAAAGGTTATAAAGGTGCAACAATCGATATTCTAACAGACAGCCAAGCAGCAATAAAGGCTCTGAAAGCCTATAGCTATGAATCCAAGCTTGTCTGGGAATGCCTAGGCAACCTCAAGCAACTGGCCAGCAAAAACCACGTAACTCTATGGTGGGTTCCAGGGCACGAGGGTATACCAGGCAATGAAAAAAGCCGATGAACTCGCAAATAGAGGTGCAACAATGGCATACACTGGCACACATACTTATGGTAAGCCTTTTATATCTATGAATCCGATTATGTCATTATTTTTTAAAAAATACATCATACAAAATACATGCATTTTTGGGTTTCATAAAAAATTAAATAATAAACCAGTTTTATTTAATTGTTAAATTAACCGTTACACATTTAATAATAACCATTAAATCGTTTAACGCTAATTATTAACGCCAATAAAAATGTAAATTAAATCAAATGTTCGAATGAAGTACATCTGCATTCAAAAAGGAATCAAACGATTAGAAAACTGTCTCTGCACTTGAGGAAGCGTTCTTGGTGTAATTTAACTACAACATTCAATAATATTGTGTATTTAGAGAATATCGTAATAATATCATAATTGCAATTACAAAAATAAAACATTTATGTCAAAAATAATTTAAAAATATAAAGCTGAAGAGCGGATTCGAACTCCCGACTTCGTGTTACGAAGCATATGCGTAACCACTAAGCCACACTGGCGGGATGCGCGCATCGGATTTGGTGCTATTACTACACCATCTCTATAAATTATTTCATATATTTTTAAATTAATTACTTAATTTGATATTCTAAAAATAAAAAGTAGATGTAATCTCTGTAAAATCAACGTCCCTTCTGCGTACACTTGTTTTTGGTCGCGTTTTTCAACTTGGGGAGCAGGAAATTGAAAAATTCCACAAACGCGTGTATTTTCCCTATGGAGCGTATTCGAAGTCAGCACACGGTATACTAATATAAATAAATTTAGAAGGCATCCGCTGTTATCACATGCAAATACAAAATATCCTGACAATCTTTGCCATAAATAAGTCTTACTGGCTGACTATTGCTTATAGAGTTCAGTTACAGTATTGTAATACTACTCAAACATAGGGTTAGTTAGTTCATAACAAATACAAGTAACTTTTTAAGATTGCTTTATAATATTGTTACAGAAACATGAACAATCTTAAAAATACTACTGCATAAAACAACATTTTCAAAAAGAACAACATGCCAATTGACATGTAAAAAGCTGCAAAATGCTTATACCTATTAACAATTATCCAACCATCTACACTTATAAAACGTATATTTTAAAATCAGAGAAACGTAAATTTTGCATTTAAACTGTTTCCTTCTTTCCTGCATAAGTTCTTATAATATGTCGTTGCAAGGTAATCTTGTTTACACCTTCATATTCACATTTACTGCACTTGAAGGGTTTCTCTTCTGTATGAGTGCTCATATGCATTTGCAAGTTACGCTTCCATGCACTTTCATAGTCACACATATTGCATTTGAAGGATTTCACTCCTGTGTGATTGTTCATATGTATTTGCAACCTTTGCTTATGTGCACTTTCAAAGTCACATATATGACACTTGAAGGGTTTCTCTCCTGTATGAGTGCTCATATGACTTCGCAAGTTACTCTTGTCTGCACTTGCATAGTTACATATATTACACTTGAAGGGTTTCTCTCCTGTGTGAGTGCTCATATGACTTCGCAAGTTACTCTTGCGTGTACTTTCATAGTTACAGATATTACACTTGAAGGGTTTCTCTCCTGTATGCGTCCTCATATGTATTTGCAAGCTACTCTTGCGTGCACTTTCATATTCGCAGATATTGCACTTGAAAGGTTTCTGTAATGTATGAGTGCTCAGATGTCGTTGCAAGTTAGACTTATATCTACTTTCAAAGTTACATAAATTGCACTTGAAGGGTGTCTCTCCTGTATGCATTTGCAAGCTACTCTTCTGTGCACTTTGGTAGGCACACATGTTGCACTTGAACAGTTTCTCACCAGTATGTGTTCTTATATGCACTTGCAAGTTATTCCTCTGTGCGCTTTTATAGTCACATATGTAGCACTGGAATGGTTTTTCACCCGTATGAGTGCTCATATGCATTTGCAAGGTTTTCTTCTGTGCGCTTTTATAGTCACATATGTAGCACTGGAATGGTTTTTCACCCATATGAATGTTCATATGCACTCGCAAGTTATTCTTCTGTGCGCTTTTATAGTCACATATGTGGCACTGGAATGGTCTTTCACCCGTATGAGTGCTCATATGCATTCGCAAGTTACGCTTGTCTGCACTTTCATACTTACATATATTGCACTTGAAGGGTTTCTCTCCTGCATGAGTTCTCATGTGCATTGACAGGCTATCTTTGTGTGCACTTTCATAGTCACATATATGGCATTTGAAGGGTTTCTCTCCTGTATGCGCCCTCATATGTCTTTGCAAGTGACTCGTCTGTGCACTTTCATAGTTACATATATTGCACTTGAAAGGTTTCTTTCCAGTATGAGTGCTCATATGATTTTGCAAGCTGTTCTTGTGTGCACTTTCAAAGTCACATATATTACACTTGAAGGGTTTTTCTTCTGTATGAGTGCACATATGCCTTTGCAAGTTACGCTTGTCTGCACTTTCATACTTGCATATATTGCACTTGAAGGGTTTCTCTCCTGTATGAGTTCTCATGTGCATTGGCAGGCTATCTTTGTGTGCACTTTCAAAGTCACATATATGGCATTTGAAGGGTTTCTCTCCTGTATGCACCCTCATATGTCTTTGCAAGTAACTCTTCTGTGCACTTTCATAGTTACATATATTGCACTTGAAAGGTTTCTCTCCGGTATGAGTGCTCATATGATTTTGCAAGCTTTTCTTGTGTGCACTTTCAAAGTCACATATATTACACTTGAAGGGTTTTTCTTTTGTATGAGTTCGTATATGCATCAGCATGCTATGTTTGTGAGCATTTTTATAATCACATACTTTGCATTTATATAACTTTTCCCCAGTGTGAGTATTAACACTTTGATACAAGATGCACTTCAATGGAGGCTCTATTATTACATGATCTTCATTGTTACTACAGGTTTCAGTTTTTATATCTAATTCTTCATGTAATGATTCCAGTTTAATGGACCAATCATTATCGTATTTAGTTTCATGCTTGAAATCGGATGCTTCTGAAAACAATTCCAATGTTTGATTATCGTCTTGTTTTACTGTAACATATGCACATATTTATAGTGGGTTACTAAATGTTATATAGTAACTAAACTAATACAAGGTTATTTTATATAGATGCCTAAATGTTCCCGATTTTAAATAAATATCAATTAAGAAATACACAATACCGAACATCATTAAACTACTAATATTAGGTCAATTTTAAATAATATATATAAAAACATAAAAGCTTTCTTATAATTGATTTTTAAATCCTCTTTTACTATTACATATATTATACTATACTTGTTTGTACTATTTAACTTATAATCGATTTTAGTTGTATAATGCATATTTACCGTACGTTTCCAACTCAAATTGAGATAATTCTTCCTTTGTTTTGGTTTGATGCCAGATATCGGATGTAGAATGAGTAAAATTTGACAGTGAAGTCACACTGGTAACATTAGGTTTTACATCTTCATTTACATCGAATACTGAATCCATGTCGATATGCACATGTTTTTCTGCAGTAAATGGCTTGTTCTTCTTTATTATCTGCCTATTTATAATCCTAGGGCGATAAGTGAGGAAACAATTCAACTGTATTAAAATGTAATTGCATAAAGTAAATATGCGAATATCTCACCTTTATTGTAGAAATACGTAGTAGCGAAAAATGTTATTAGTGTTAGTCAAATAGTTTTTTAGCAACACTGTTATGTGGTACAATTCTGTTGTACAACAAAATATTCTTTTAGGTTAAGTAATTTTGACGTGTCAAGGCGTCCGGGACAAATCGCCGACTCCATTCCGCTGACCATGACCAAAACGCCGACTCTTGCTCAAAACGCCGAACGGCGCTATACGAGTCACATCGTTCGTGTAAATGGCGTCGGAGCCGAATATGAATCTAAATTTGCGTTTGCCCTATAACGCCGCCTGCACATCGACTCGGCGTTCTTGCCATCCGGCAAAATGTCCACGAACGCACCTATGAGCCTCGTCCAAAACGCCGACCATACCCCAAGTCGAAGTTTTGATCACTAGGCCACTATCGGTGAGAAAAATTTAAATAAAATCGTTAGAGCCGACTCTGCCTTATAAACATTTCAACATTCTTCAAAATTTGACATTTATATTTTTTAATTTCGTATTTATCGGATAGTTTCTGTTTTGGACGACAGGTACATTTTTGGCACCACATTTTTAAAACACCGTGTATATGTTACATACAGGTTGTATTAAAAACGGCGGGTAATATTTATATCACGCGCTTTTACGTTCAAAACCCAACAAAAAAGTTTAAATATTATCCGCCATTTTTAACACAATCTGTATACACATATATATATATATATATATGTATACATGGTGTTTCCTAAGTATCACCTTCAACGCTATTTACACATTTGAGTTTTAAATAATAACTTTTATTGGCATCTGATTCGATACTTATATTTTTGTGCAACCGGTCAGAAAAAGTAATTTTTACGAACGCAATTCAGCCCGCAAGATTTCGTTTTCTCGGTCTAGGTCGGGAATGTAATTTTCAACCAACAATTCGAATATTACCGTTTCTTTTTAGATAGGATACCCGATAGTTTGATGAAATAATTCAAAGGCCATAATTATTTTCAGAAAAAGGAATGTATTATTCCTCTTTTTTAGTAAATCTGATGCGGCTGCACAAAAATAATGTGTGCATGTCCGAGGAAAGTACATTCCCTCCTCGTTACACAATATGCTATTGCTTGTTTGTATTTATATATTTTACTGATGACTGTTACAAGTGGTTTGTGTGTGGAACGATACACAAGAAGGCATATAGGTTTTTATAAAACTTATTGCTAAAAAATAAAAAAAGGTTACTGAACACTATAAAACATATAATAGTATATTATTATACGAGTTTCATAACGGGCTTATTGTAGCACGCGTGGGTTTGGGGCACGACGAGCGTAGCGAGGAGTGCTCCAATGGAACAAGTGCTACAATGCCCGTTATGAAACGAGTATAATATACTATTTTATCTACTTTGAGATACTTGTTATGTAGAAATTCAAAATTTCTGATAGAGTTTGTGGTTATGTATATTCGACATCTGACATTTGTCGTTTTATGACCAAAGTGAAAGCAAATGTCACCAATCTTAAAAACCAAAAAGTTACCAAAAACAGTTTAATAATAGAGGATTTTATTACCAAAAACAGTTTAATAATAGCCTCCATTATTAAACTGTTTTCGGTATCATAATGGACCTATTATTAAATCAAAGTAGATAAATACATATATCATATATCAAACAGTGTAAAATTAAAAATCGTTATGTCGTGTCTATTTTTAAGTATTTCACTATTGGAATTCTGTCAAGAGGACATATTGAATAATTAACGACATTATCGAACGCTTCATCATCGGGAGTTGGAGGTACATTTCCAGTCGTTTGTTCTCCTCGCAGCATTCATCACAAAGACCGAAATGTTTGCAAGGCGGAGGTCGTTGGAGGTACTGTTTGGCAAATCATGCAAACTGCTACTCTAGTAGCTTACTCTTTTGCTTCTTCGGCAACTTCACATTCCGCGGACATCTCGTCGACCTCCCTGGTGTCTGAAAAATAATATCACATAACAATTACACTTACTTGTCAAACGTAAAATTCTGCAAGAAGTGTATCCCAAAGAGTAAATGCGTATTATAAGTACTCGTATATTATGCAGAATACAAAATAATTGTCAAATTGGGGTCGGTACTGGGTATATTATCACCTTGCCGTAGGTGGGGAATTACAGATTTCTTGGAAAAGTGGTTTGCTTTCCAACAAAAACCGTAGTTCCCCATTTATTGTTAGGTAGAGGTATATTTTGTGCTCTGGCGACTGATCTAAAACTGCAGCACGTAATTGTGAAATGGGCAGTTTTGAATAGTTGTGGGTAACAATGGGTGCAGTGGTAAAAATTCACGTATTTCAAAACCGTAATTTTATTATTTTGTATTGGGATTTAGAGTTTAAACAAATACCTATACAAATGTGCTTAATGGACTTAGTTTTGGATGTAGACTGATTCCGTAACATGAACAGAAAAATGTGAAAATTTCCTATTCCTAACGGTTTCAAAATTTGTTTTTTGCATTTGAAAAGGGAAAAGCTAAAGACAAATTAATATGCACCCATACATTCATAATTTTTACACAAACAATGAAAATTCATGACTGAAAGGGTTTTAATGTACGATTATCTTGGTTAACGGTTAATAATGCAGTATATTTTGAATGTAGCATCTGAAGAAGGTTTACCATACTAAACCGAAACGCTATGCAATAACGAAATAAACTGAAGAAATAAAGAACTAACAAAATTGACTATTTTGTTTTTTTCTTTCATTAATTACCTTGCAGTTTCCCTCATGAATATAGATTTCAAATCTTCGCTGCTAGTGGATGCCTTTTCCACTATAGAATGTTTGAGTAACAATGCGTTCCCTTTTCTACGTCTTTCCAACACATACCACAAGATGCTTTCCATTTTTTGTTTTATTGATTCTATAGAAGAATCCTTGGCTTGCAGCGCAAGTGTAGTACGTGGATCCACAATTTTTACCGGGTAGGGAAGAAGTGGCATGAAAGGGACATGCACTGTAAAAGCGACATCTATAGTTGTAATTACTCAATTTCACAAATTACAGACTATTATTGCAGTCATTAATATTGTGTATTATCGAACAGACAATAGGTTAAAGTTTGGCCGACATATTCTATTATGTGTCTTTTTACCCGCTAAAAGCGGTTGGGAAATATTTTGTTTTATTGCTATTATACTAAACTTGATGAATTTAATTTTGAAATTTTTGTGCTCCAGAGTGTAGATTAGTTTCGTGTTCAATTCAATTTAACAAATAATCTGAAAATCAGGTAGGTAACTTTGTATTTTATATAATTTAGAATAAAGTGAGGTATGTAATGAAAAGGACATCAAATCAAGTAATGAAAGGCGCATCTCTCTTCCATAACTTATTATTTTTTATTGTTACTGATGGTTTTTAGTGCTTAATGATGACTTAATACTTTTTTCTTACAGATAATGGGACGTGGAAGTATTAAAAAAACCAAGAGAATTCGAAAAGACCAATTGGAAATTAATAATGCTGTTATGGAAATTGTTAATAATGGACAATCGATTAGGTTCGCTGCCAAGTCTTCTGGAATTGCTAAATCTATGCTAGCACGCTTGGTTCAACAAGCTAAAGTTCAACAGCAACAATTTGAATACAAACCGAATATGGGCAATAGAAAAATATTTTCTACAGATGAAGAATTGCTGCTTGCTCAATATATCAAAACTGCTTCGAAGATGTCTTACGGTTTAACCTGCGTACAAATGAGGGAATTAGCTTTCCAATATGCAAAAAAGTTAAATAAAAATTATCCAAAATGTTGGGATCAGAAGAAGATTGCTGGTATTGACTGGTACAAAGGTTTCATGCGCGGCACCAAGATCTTTCTCTACGTAGGCCAGAAAAAACTAGTTTAGCCCGAGCAACGGCGTTTAATAAAACAACAGTTAACAGATTCTAAAAAATTTACAGGGTGTACTCGATAAATACAAATTTAGTCCACAAAATATATACAGTGCAGATGAAACTGGTCTTCTTACTCTTACTGAATTGCCTAATGTAATTGCGCAAAAAGGTGTCAAGCAAGTGGGCCAGGTTTGCTCTCAAGAACGCGGTCAACTCGTCACTATGCTTGGATTCGTCTCAGCAACTGGAAATACCGTACCACCTGCCTTTGTCTTTCCACAGGTACATTTCAAGCCGTTCATGACAGAAGATTGTCCTCCTGGAAGTTTAAGTTTGGCTAATTCATCAGTTTGGATGACGGGTGACAATTTTTATCAAGCTTTTAAACATTTTGTGGAGTATGCAAAACCAACAAAGAATAACCAGTTCTGTTGTCAATGAATAATCATGACAGTCATATTACTGTGTCTATAGTGATGCATGCGAAAGAAAATAATGTGATAATATTGACCTTTCCACCGTACTGCAGTCACCGATTTCAATCATTGGATATCTCTGTCTAGTGACCCTTTAGAAGTTTTTTTAAGTCAGCTCTTAATGACTGGATGGTGAGTAATCCTGGTCGAACAGCGACAATATATACGCTCCGAAGCTTGCAAAAATCGCATTTGAGAAGTCATTTTCTATTAAAAATATTGTAGCGGGATTCAACAAAGCAGGAATCTTTCCCTTTAATTCAGAAACTTTTTCGGAGGAAGACTTTTTATGTTCCTCTGTAACGGATCATCCCTTACCATCGTCCAGTCAAGAAGTCGATAGTTCAGTAGTACGGAACTTATTGACGTAAATGAAACTCCACTAAATTCAATTAATATTACCCCGAAAACTATCCGCCCATTTCCAAAAGCTCCTTGCAGACAAACCAAAAAAGGGGGAAGAAAAATAGGTTCCTGGATAGTCCTTACGGAAACACCCGAAATTGATGTTCTAAAACAGGAGGAGAAAAAGAAAAAAAGGAAGAAATCCTTAATAAAAACTAATCTAAAGGTGAAGAAAAGAGTTTTGCCTGATAGTAGTAGTAGCAGTAGTAGCATCAATGGAGAAGATAGTGTGGAATATGAAGATAGTGAAGAGGGTGAAGATTTAGCACGACCAGATAATGAGAGTTTTGTAATTGAAGTTCTGCACAAAAGAAAAAAATAATTTTCGACATGCTGTTGGCGTTATCATGAAGAAAATTGCAGACAACGAATATACTTAGATATGTTATTTTATTACTAGGTACCACTTTGGCTTATTATTAATTTTTATAACTCAGAACTGTAAACGAGACTCGTAAGTAACTTTTTAAGCAAGACAAATTATTAAAAAAAAATTCCTAAGCTGTTTTGTTTTATGTTGTGCAAAATGTCTTCATGCCACTTTTCCCCTACTTCTAAATTCAATTTGCAAAGAATACGTTAAAAGTGAGCGTTCATAGGGATCAACAATTGCTTAAGAGGTAGTATCAATTGGTTACGCTCACTAATTTGTAGGTACCCGACTCCACTGATTAAAAGGGTGTAAGTACGTTCATTGGTACAAATGAACAATTATTATACTCAAAAGTACCTACTGTTTTCCACCAATTCCACTTCTGAAAAATTTTACAACCGCTTCTAACTTTTTTCTTACTTTTATGAAAACTTTTATACTTCTATTATTGAGTATGTAGTACATATTTAGTAGGTAATTAAATAATTTGTGACAATCTTCGACGCCCATCTTAAGCAAAAGATATCAAACAAAAGTAGCTTCCGCTATGTCCAGAGCAGATTCGTCTTACGGGAAACTCTCAAATACGGCTTAAGATAGATAACAGCATTGGATTTACAAACATTCCTAAATCCAGGGAGTAAGAAACTTGCTTTTAAATTTTAATAAATCATGGGCATCAATGAGCATTTATTTTTTAAATTGCGTCAGACCAATCATCCAAAATGCGACAGATTTTTCAGTGGAAGCGATTTCAACTCTAAACATCCGTGGTGGGGATCCACAGTAAATACGCCTACGTCAAGAGGAAGGCAACTCTACCTAGCGTTACTAAAAAACAATTGAATGTCATTATCCACGGGCGAACCAACGTACTGGCCTGCAGATAGAAGGCGCAAGCCAGAAGGGCATACCACAAACACATCTAAGCATACAATCATGCTTTGACCTTCCATGCAACCATTCCCCCGTAGTTGCCACAGTAAATGCTAACATGGTACAAAAAGCGAGATCAACTACGCTACATAATAGTAAAACAAACTGGACCTTATTTAACAATATATTGAGCAATAACCACCTCAAATTCTCACTTAAAAACCAGGAAGAACTAGACCTAGCTGTTGACTTGTTAACCCAGACTATCAAGGAGGTTGTATGGTCAGCAACGCCAGAAATAGACAACAAACTGCAACAGAGATCATGTTCTGAAACAGCTAAAGAAAAAATCCTAGAAAAACGGCAATTAAGATAAAAGGCAACAGACGAGATCTCCTCAAGATAAAACCAGGTTCAGCAAGGCAATAAAAGAATTAAAAATATTACTACAAGAAGAAAAAAATTACTCCCTTCGGAAGGCGACGAGAAACATCAAGCGTCCCCGAAAGCATAACTTTCCAATCAAACTAGAAAACGGCAAATGGGCTGGATCAAATATAGAAAAGGCAGAAGTATTTGCTAAACATCTTGAACCCCCTTTCCGAAAATTCAAGATCCACGAAATCCAACAAATAATCGACAAAGATCTCAATAGCAAAAAAGCTCCAGGGTGGAATGAAATCACAGGCAAGCTATTCAAGGAACTCCCAGAAAACATGATTCGAGCTCTTCAACGCAGCCTTAAGATTAAATTACTTCCCAGTTTCTTGGAAAATCGCACAAATCATGCTTATAGCAAAACCTGGCAAAGATCTAGAAAGCGTAGAGTCATACAGACGAATCAGTTTCCTGTCAACAATATCCAAAGTTTTCGAAAACTTGTGCTTAAAAGACTTAAACCAATACCTGAGCAAAAACATCTAATCCCTGGGCATCAGTTTGGGTTTAGAGAACCGCATGGAACCATTGGACAAGTGCACCGAGTAGTACGTCACATAAATACTGATATTGAAGAAGGCAGTTACTGCTCAGCTGTATTTCTCGATGTGTAAAAAGCCTTTGATAAGGTTTGGCATTCGGGACTATTATACAAAATCAAAAAACAACTATCCCATAATATTTACCTTCTATTAAAATCGTACTTAGAAGATAGACAATACTATGTTAGACATGATGACCAACAAACAAACCTAAAACCAAACAAATCAGGCAAGGAAGCATACTAAGGCCAATCTTGTATCTGATCTTTACTGCTGATCCACCAGTTCTACAAAAGACAGCAGTAGTGACTTTTGCTGATGACATTATGGTCATTGCACCACATAGAGATTCCGCAACTGCATCTAATCTGGTTCAAGAAAATATAAACGAAATCGAGAAATGGATTAAAACTTGGAGAATCAGGATTAATTATCAGAAATCAGTACACGTAACTTTTACCATGAAAAGATCAACCTGTCCATCAATCTACTTCAACGAACAAGCTATACCCCAAGATACAAAAGCTAAATACTTATAAACCTAGACAGAAGACTTACATGGAAGCCTCATATTGAAATTAAAAAAAAGCAATTAAACATCAAATTAGGGCAGCTATGGGTTTCTGCAGCAAATTCTAACAACGAAATAATAGAAAGATTCTAATCTAAAGTTCTACATAAAGTTACCAACGCCCCATGGTTTGTAACCAATGCGACACTAAGAAGAAACCTTAGGTTCCAATAGCAGCAATCAAGTCTTGGTTAAGACGTAGTTGTAAAGGCACGATTCACTGGATGACCTGTCTACATGATATGTATTTAATTTTGTTATTAATAGTGTTATCTCATTTGCTTAATGTCCCTTGGACAGATTTTAAATTGCTTGGAGTTAAATAAAAAAACAATTGCTTATAGAGTTCATTTATAGTATTATAACACTACTCAAAACATAGGGTTAGTTAGTTCATAACAAATACAAGTAACTATTATAAAATTGTTACAGATACATGAACAATCTTACAAATACTACTGCATAAAACAACATTTTCAAAAGAACAACATGCCAATTGACAAGTAAAAAGCTTCAAAATGCTTATACCTATTAACAATTATCCAACCATTTATACTTATAAAACGTACTACTTTTACGATCAGAGAAACAGAAATTTTGCATTTAAACAGTTTCTTTCTTTCCTGTATGAGTTCTTATAATATGTCGTTGCAAGGTAATCTTGTTTGCACCCTCATATTCACATTTACTGCACTTGAAGGGTTTCTCTCCAGTATGCGTTCGCATATGACTTCGTAAGTTAGATTTCTGTGCACTTACATAGTCACATATGTTGCACTTGAAAGGTTTTTCTCCCGTATGGGTGCTCATATGCATTCGCAAGCTATTCTTCTGCGCACTTTGGTAGGCACATATATTGCACTTGAAAGGTTTCTCTCCCATATGGGTGCTCATATGTCTTTGCAAGCTATTCTTGCGTGCACTTTCATAGTCACATAAATTGCACTTGAAGGGTTTCTCACCCGTATGAATGCTCATATGATTCTGCAAGCTTTTCTTGTGTGTACTTTCATAGAGACACAGATTACACTTCAACGGTTTCTCTGCTGAATGAGTTCTCATATGCATTCGCAAGCTTTTCTTCTGTGCGCTCTCATGGTCACAGATGTTGCACTTGAAGGGTTTCTCTCCTGTATGCGTCCTCATATGGCTTTGCAAGCTACTCTTGCGTGCACTTTCATAGTCACATAAATTGCACTTGAAGGGTTTCTCACCCGTATGAATGCTCATATGCATTTGCAAGCTATTTTTGCGTGCACTTTCATAGTCACATAAATTGCACTTGAAGGGTTTCTCACCCGTATGAATGGTCATATGATTCTGCAAGCTTCTCTTGTGTGCACTTTCATAGGCACACAGATTACACTTGAACGGTTTCTCTGCTGAATGAGTTCTCATATGCATTCGCAAGCTATTCTTCTGTGCGCTCTCATGACCACAGATGTTGCACTTGAAGGGTTTCTCTCCTGTATGCGTCCTCATATGGCTTTGCAAGCTACTCTTGCGTGCACTTTCATGGTCACAAATATTGCACTTGAAGGGTTTTTCTCCTGTATGAGTGCTCATATGCATTTGCAAGCTATTCTTGCGTGCACTTTCATAGTCACATATATCGCACTTGAAAGGTTTCTCTCCTGTATGAGTGCTCATATGTGTTTGTAAGCTATTTTTGTGTGCACTTTCATAGTTACACATATTGCACTTGAAGGGTTTTTCTCCTGTATGAGTGCTCATATGTGTTTGCAAGCTATTTTTGTGTGCACTTTCATAGTTACATATACTGCACTTGAAGGGTTTCTCTCCTGTATGGATCCTCATATGCATTCGCAAGCTATTTCTGAGTGCAGTTTCATAGTCACAAATAGCGCACTTGAAAGGTTTCTCTCCCGTATGAGTGCTCATATGATTTTGCAAGCTTTTCTTGTGTGCACTTTCATAGGCACACATATTGCACTTGAAGGGTTTCTCTCCTGTATGAGTTCTCATATGCATTTGCAAGCTATTCTTGTGTGCACTTTCATGATCACAGATACTGCACTTGAAGGGTTTCTCACCTGTATGAGTCCTCATATGCATTCGCAAGTTATCCTTGGTTGCACTTTCAAAGTCACATATATCGCACTTGAAGGGCTTCTCTCCTGTATGAGTGCTCATATGATTTCGCAAGCTTTTCTTGTGTGTACTTTCATAGGCACACATACTGCACCTGAAGGGTTTCTCTCCTGTATGAGTTCTCATATGCATTCGCATGTTATTTTTGCGGGCACTTTCATAGTCACATATTTTGCATTTAAAGGGTTTCTCTCCTGTATGAGTTCGTATATGCATTCGCATGTTATTCTTGCGTGCACTTTCATACTCACATACATTGCATTTATATAACTTTTCCCCAGTGTGAGTTTTAACACTTTGATACCAGATGCATTTCAGTGGAGCCTCTGTTATTACATGATCTTCAATGTTACTAGGGATTTCAATTTTTATATCTAATTCTTCATGTAATGATTCCAGTTTAATGGACCAATCATTATCGTATTTAGCTTCATTCTTTAATTCGGACGTTTCTGAAGGCAATTCCGATGTTTGCATCTCTTCCTGTTTTACTGTAACATATATATATATATATATGTTTATACGTGGATTACTGAATGTTACAAAAGTAACTAAACTAGTACAAGGTCATTTTAAATAGACTACCAAATTTTCCCTGCTGTAAGTAAATAACAATTGAGAAACAATTAAGTTCTACCGTACATCATTAAATTACTAATATTTGGTCAGTTTAAACAAAAGTTTTCATATTACTATAGTTGCTACAAACTACATTGGCATGCATTGTAGAAATTTCTTCTAATTGTTTTTTCAGAGGTACCTAACCTTATTTTATTACCATTTGCTTATTTGTACAAGGCCGGTCCTGGCGGAGGGCAACCGTGTGCAACACACGCGGGCGACCGATTTAGAGGACGGCCAAAAGCGGCTCACAGGATTCAAATGTTTAAAAAAATTTTTAAAGCAAATTCTCAATTTGAAAACAGCAGAATACACAATTACATCCCGCACAGTGACTAATTAATATTTGATACAAAATTTAAAACATAACAAAAATAAAAATGGCGTGAAGTCACCCTCTAATTTGTCAAGTCAATCAAAGCAACAACTTGAATAATGTTCACAACAGTTAACGCAATGGTAATGTTTTGAAGTCTGTCGAAATACTTGCCAAATTTGATCTTGTTATATTGGATCACTGGAGCAATGTTAAAAAGTAAAAGGAACTGAAAACTTATATGCCACAATACTTAAGAAAACACTTTCAAATCGAAATAATACGGTCGTTACTTGCAGGTGTTAAAAACACATAATGCAGGTTATGAAATCTTCTAAAACTTTTTCCATTATACTTGACTGTCGTCAATTAGAGATGCGAGGTCACATAGAGCAATACGTGTTGATACAGATCACTATCTAGTTATCGCGAAGGTAGAAGAAGGGATAATGCAGGATCAATACTCAAACACAAAACAAAATATGATGGGCATAAGACAAGCTAAATAAGACACAATTGGAAGAACAGTACATAAAAATGAATGACGACGAAATCCAAAAGGCAAATGAGAATGTACAAATAAATAAAGAATGGAAAATATTTAAGCATGCAACAGAGCGAGCAGCAGAAAAGATTTTAGAACATAAAAAACAAATGAATAAGAGAGAATGGTACGACGCAGACTGCGAGAAAGTAGTAAAGAAAAAGAGAAACGCAAGATTAAAATGGTTAGAGACTAATTCAGAAGAAAATAAGAAAGAGTATAAGACAAGAAGAAAGGAAGTTATAAAAACATGTAAGCAAAAAAGAAACAGCAGTTCAACCAACAATTAGATGCGATTGAACAGGAAAGCAGAAGTAATAATTTAAAAGAAAAGTAGGTATAATAAAATTTGGGGTTAAAATAGAAATACTGCAATTAGAAGCAAGAGAACTGAAGAATGGAGAATGAAAAAGGAGACCTTAAATTCAGCAGAGAAAAAAAGAACGAAATATAGAAAACACATTTTTCCAAACTTCTAGGAGGATGATTTGACGGGACGTGAGACTTGAAATGAAAGACATGAGTTAGAGCGTTATTTTTTTTTATTTTTCAACATATTCTCCTCATACATCAACACACTTGGACCAGCGACGCTGAACTGCCATTATGCCTGTTTTGTAGTGATCTTCTTCAAGGCTGTCAAAATATTGCTCCGTTGCAGCAATTACTTCTTCGTCCGTCTTAAGCTTCTTTCCGGCAATGAAAACTTTGAGTTTCGAAAATAAGTGAAAGTCACTCGGAGCAAGATCTGGCGAGTAAGGTGGGTGGGGGATAACCTGGAAGCGAAGTTGATCCAATTTCTCACGAACAATGCGACTGGTATGGAAGGGGCATTATCATGACAAAAAAGCACCTTTTTTCGAACCATTCTGGGTCTTTTTTCAGCAACTGCTGCTTTTAGTTGGGCCAAAAGTGCAACATAATATGCTGCGTTGATAGTTTGGCCCTTTGAGAGATAGTCGATGAGAAAGAAGTATCCCCTTCGAATCCCAAAAAATCGTAACCGTTACCTTCCCGGCCGATGAAAACGACTTCGCCTTCTTTGGCGGAGGACTGCCATGATGTTTCCACTGTTGAGATTGGTATTTTGATTCGGGAATATAGTGATGAATCCAAGTTTCATCGACCGTAACAAAGCGGCGCAGAAAATCAACCCGATTCTTGGTAAACAGCTTCAAATTGTCGCTTGATGTTCACATTCTTTCTCGTTTTTGTACAGCATTCAGCAGGCGCGGCACCCATCTTGCTGGTAGCTTAGACATCCCCAATTCTACGTGCGAAATGTGATGTATGCGCTCAGTTCATACGCCTACGATCCTAGCTATCTTGTCAATTTTTATTCTTCGATCCTTCAAAACAATATCATGCACTTGATCGACTGTTTCCGGGGTTGTTACCGCTTTTGATGGTCCTGGTCGTTCATCATCTTCAATGTTCAAATCACCTGGGTGCAACCCAGCGACAAATCGTTGCTTTCGAATGGGCATTGTCACCCAATGTTTGCTGCATATCGGCCAAAATTTCAGTCGTGTTTAGCTCCTTAAAATAGTTATTTATGATATAAGTGCTAAGAGTGACATTTTATTTTGTGAGAATATCCCAAATTTGACAGTGTGTGTATACATTAACGACAAAACTTCAAATGGCGATGTTCTTCGTAAAATCTTAATACTAAAATGTTGTAAGTCCCCAAAAGTTGAGACATCCGGTCTTTTAATATGCATTATTAATCGACATCTACTGATAGAAAATGCTGCAATTTAGAAAAAAGAAGAATTGTGTATATTATTTTTCCGTATATGTGGTCTTTCATATATTAACTTATTTTCATAAAAAATGTTTCTTCTTCGTTGCACTACAGTCCCATCTGGACTTGGGTCTCCCGTATTTTCTGCCTCCACAGGTCTCACTGCCTTGCTGTTTTTTTCCAAATACTAACTTTCAGTGTTTGTTTGGCGACCTCTTAACCGTTGTTTATCCATCTCTATCTTGGCCGTCCTCTTCCCCTTGCACCCCCCATCCGCCCATTATATACTTTCTTTAGGATTCAATTCTCACCCATTCTCTTCAGGTGTCCAGCCCAGTTCAATCTTTGTAGTTTTATAAAAGACCAACAAATAGTAAGAACGAGACAGAGTAGAAGAAGAAATAGAAAACCGTCAAATACCAGAAGGCGTGGACGAAAGGAGGACTACACTAAAACATTCCATAGAAATAGCTGCAAACGAAATTCTAGGTCAAAGAAGAATACAGAACAGAAAACCCTGATCTCAAAAGAAGTTGTAGAATTGATTCAACAAAGGAGAAAAGTTAACAACTCGAACAATGAAGAAGGGCGACAAAGATACCGGAACTAAGAAATATGATTAACAGAAAAGCAAAAAGTGATAAAGAAAACTATATAAAAGAGACTGTGAATCCGCGGAAAAAAATATTCAAGAAAGACGTTGGAGTAAAGATACAAGGAGAAAATATCGATATGTTACGATACGCTGATGACATCGCACTCATTACAGATAATGGAGAAGATCTACAACTAGCACTAAATGAAATGGAAAGAATGCTGCTAGAGAACTACAAAATGGAAATAAACAAAACCAAGACCAAGGTAATGGTCTGCGGAAAGGACTACAGAGGAAATATAAATATATAGATAGGAAATACAATTATAGAAGTAGACAAATTCCCCTACCTAGGCAGTACAATAACCCGCGATGGACGAAGCATACAAGACATAAAATGTAGAATACAACAGGCCAAAAAACCGACAAGAAGAACTTCCTACCATCAAACAGCATCTCAATAGCAAACAAAAACCAATTTATAATAACATATATCTAGAGTGTGGTTCTATATGAACGTGAGGCATGGACCATTGGAAAAGAGAAGATTAGAAGCATTCGAAGTATGGTGCTAGAGAAGAATGATGAAAATTAGCTGGATCGATACAACAACAAATGAGGAAGTTTTCCGAAGGGCTGAAGAAAAAAGACAGCTGTGGAAGCACATAAAGAAGAGGCGAGATCAGCTGATAGGACACATACTTAGACGAGATGGATTGATGAAGATCATAATAGAATGGGAAATAGAAGGAAGAATGCTCGAGGAAGGCCGCGTCTCCAGTATATCAAGCAAATCATGAAAGATGCGGAGTGTGACACTTATGAAGGGCTTAAAATGGATGGAGTTTTATAAATTCTGCAATATCTGGTTGTTGGTATATCTGCTTTAATTCGAATAATTGTATCCGATTCTCCATTCCCCATTCTCTATTACCGGCCCATGCCGGCCTCGGTGCTCTAGTCGTTAGCGCGTTTGCCTTTAGATCCGAGGGACGCAGGATCGAACCTGGTTGAGGTCGGCGAGATTTTTCTACCGGGGAAAAATCTGAAAATGCGCCTTCTGTCGGATAAGAAGTACAGCCGTAGGTCCCGTGCCACTACGATGTGTGACACGTTAAAAATCACTACTGAGGTTGGAATTACCCCAGATAGGCAAAATTCTTAGTTAGGGTGTACAATGGGCCAAATGTGGCCTAAGTGCAGAGAGATGGTTGGAAAACCGCGTCCTAGATCTCGCTCTTTCAAATCATCATTACCGGCCCATATATTTTCTTTAGAAATCGTCGTTTCCATCTTGCTAATAGTTCCTCTGAGTATTTGGTGATTGTCCATAGCTCACTTCTGTATGTCATCACCGGTCTTATCAGAGCTTTGTAGATTGTGATTTTGGGTATTCTTGAGGCAGATTTTGACTTAAATATATGTAGCAGTGGGAAGTAGGCTCTATTTCCAGCTAGTATGAGTTGTTGTATTTCCTGCTTGATATCGTATTCACTGTTAATTTGAGATCCTAAACATGTGAATTGCTGCACTACTTCAAAGTTATCTCCTATTGTGTAATTTTGGCCCACTCTTCTTCTTGGTTTTGAAGGTAGTAGCTTGGTTTTGGTTTCGTTAACATTCAGTCCGATTTTACTGGCCTGTGTTTCCAGTTTGCTACACACTTCATTGATTTCCCGTTTTCTTCTGGCCACTAGATTAATGTCGTCTGCGTAAGTAATTATTTGATGTGACTTGTGTATTATTGGTGTTTCTTAGTACCTTCTCTAGTGCGATGTTGAAGCGCATCGGTGTTAGTCCATCTCCCTCCCGCACACCTTTAGTGGTTAAGAAACTGTCTGTCATTTGGTTTTGTATTCTTACTACGGCCTTCGTGTGTGTCATCGTTGTTCTGGTTAATCTTACTAACTTGTTTGGAATGGCTCAAGCTTCCATCATATCATACAGCCTATTCCTGTCTATACTGCCATAGGCTTACTTGCAGCGAAATTCCTCTGTAGTTGATACATTTATATAGGTCACCTTTTATAAATGGGGCATACGATCACCGTGTTCCATTCTTCTGGGATTTTTTTTGTTCGGCGAGTGCTTCCCCTTCGTTTCTTATTGGTTTGCCGAGATATTATCTATTCCAGGTGCCTTGTCATTGTTCTTGTATACTTTTAATTACTTCATCGTAAGTCTGCGAAACTCTTAAGAGCAGTACTAGAAAGCATTATGAAGGAACTCCACTGGAACAACAAAGGCGTAAACATACCAGGGGAAAGACTCCATCACCTACGATTCACAGATGATATCGTGATAATATCTAATACTCTCAAGGATGCTAAAGGAATGTTACAACTGCTTTAGAGACCTTAAAATGAACATGTCAAAAACAAAAATTACGACGAACCTTGTCTTAGGAGGGACGATAATGGTTGGCAAGGAAAAAATTGAAGTTGACGCGTACAAATGCGTAAAAAATGTGGTACCATTTTGGCCCGCTAGATCACCCGATCTCAATCTCTTAAGACATTTTTGTCTAGGGCTTTATTAAAGAAAAAATTTATGTTACATCTACACTTAACATTGACGAAGTTAGAAACAGAATTAAAGCGGCAGTATTAGAAATTACACCACAAATACTAGAGCTAGTAATGCAAATGCTAACACGAAGACTGGAAAGCAGACGGTTTTCAATTGGAACAATTATTGTAACTAGGATATTATTATAAGTAGTTAGTTACCGTGCGTAGCAACGACACCCTTTGGGCGCAGTGTAGCCAAATGATGATACAACATTTTAGTATTAGGATTTTCGACTAAGAATTTTATGAAGAACATCGTCACGTTTAGCTTTTTCTTAAGTTTATGCACATCCTGTATAATTAAACAATGAAATGATGAATGTATCAATACGTTTATTAATTAAAATGAACATATAACCAGAATTTCCGACAATTGGCCAAATAAAAGGACCAAGTCAATTTTTCTACAAAAGCAAAAAGAATTCGGTGGCAGATCCTAACCAGAACCTTAAAATAAGTAAATAAATGCCTATCTTCGTTTAGCTTTTATATGGTTCTAATGAAATCTTGTACGAATTTGGACGTAAAATTTTGATTTAGATGGTATTGTTATATAATAAAATATTGTATACCAGAAAATGTTCTCTGACGCGCCGTTATCGAACAATCCCTTTCTTATTTTACAGAAGATGGTAGATGTTAGTTTAACATCTTGTTTCCCACATTTTACTACTGCTCTGTGAAATTTTTAACACTGCCAGTATCCCTTGCTTCAAGCAAGAGAAGTTTCTCCTTAAAATAATAAAAAATTGTCTCCAGTCTATGACGTCACAGAAAAGAGTAAGAGGTCTTGCATTTGTTTCTATTGAATATGAAAAATCAGAAAGTATAGACTTATCAGAATTAACAGACGAATTTGCGTCTTTAAATGCCAGAAGGATTGTTTTGAAAACGTAGATAGATTGATTTTGTTATTTAATTTTAGAATATTTTAATATAGATAACAAGATTATTTTTGTTTTACGAATAATTATGAAATCAAAATACATAAAACATATTTTACAAATTGAAATTACTCGTTTATCCTATTCTATACGAAGTACGAGAATTTTTGTATTTTCTAAAAATTGTAACGTAACCCAATAACAGTGAGACCCGAAGCAGTTATGCACATGGGTGGCCAAGTAACCAGGATCGGCACTGTGCTTGTACTATTTAACTTAGAATTGATTTTAGGCATATAATGCAAATTTACCGTTCGTTTCCAACTTACTCTGAGATAATTCTTCCTTGATTCCAGTTTGATGCCAGACATCCCGTGTAGATTCTGTAAAATTTGATAGAAAAGTCCCACTGCTAATATCAGGTTTGACATCTTCATTCATATCAAATAAGGTATCCATATTCATATGCACACGATTTTCTTTATTAAAGAATGGTTCTGCTTTTTATTCAGCCCCGTTATAAACCTAGGACGATAGATGAGTTAACAATTGACAGAAGTGAAAATGTAATTGTATAAAGGAAATATGCGAATATCACTCACCTTTATTGTAAAAACAGGTAATAATTGAAAACGATATTAATGGTAGTAAAATAGTTTTTTACCAACACTTTGCTATGAAGAACAATTTTAAGGTCTGTCAAAATCTTTTTTCAGGTTAAGTAATTTCTTAGGTGATTGTCATTTGAACTACTTTCGATCCTTTTACAAGATGAATCAAATAAATAGCTTACCAATCGTTGCCGCTAACGCGGTTTCATCTCGGTAAAACAAGGCACAGAGCAAAAATGAAATTAGAGAACGCCGTGTGCGTGAAAACGTGAGGTGTCCCAACTCGTAAGGTAAAGGTACCAGTATTTGTCACCTTACGGAAATTTTGAAGTCTGTAAAGGTATAAAATTTTAATAAAACACTGTATGCAAATAATGTTACTACATAATGGTTATCAGTTTGTTTATTATTAAGGGTCCTTACCCGAAATATGAAGAAATGGTGCCAAACATTTAATATTTAAAACAATTTTAAAGAAGTACTTTTAAGCCAGTGTTCGTCACCTAGAAACTGATGTGTGCTGCAATGTTTGAGAGTCACATGTCCTAGTAAGCGTCATACATAATCAAGTTTTCTTTTTAGTATACATTGTCTATGTATACTTTTAAAAAGAACGCATCAATTACGCCTATTATGTAGGCAACCAACCATACAGAAAACTAAAAAGCAGAATCAAACGTCACTGTACTTGCGAATTATTTTAGTATGAAGGTTCCGTGTTTCGGCTGCGTAGTCAGAATTGGCCTGACACACGATTTGTATATGCGTGTTTTACTGTCAGTTATCATAAATTTGTTCCTCCATACTTATAACATCCCGCAACCAACCCGACACGGCTGATGCTTTCGTAGCTTGAATACGTACTTCCTGTTTAATATTTCTACTGCTGGATACATGTACTACTCCGAGATAATTGAAATTCATCACCTGAGTGATTATTTGGTCGTCTATTGCTAGTTTACAGCGCAGCGGTACCTTTGAGATTGTCATTGACTGCGTTTTGCTGGTAGATATCTCTATGTTAAGTTTTACGATGTTGTCTTGAATCGGAGTAGGAGAAGCTGCAAATCGTTTCCATGTTCTGCCATAATTACGGCATCATCAGCATAATATATTATCTTGAACATCTTGTTTCCTATTCTATACCTAACGATGACCCTTTTCACCCCTTCAATGATTTTGTTCGCGATAACATTAAACAACGTAGGGCTTAGACTGTCCCCTTGTCTTATTCCAGAGGAGACTGGTACCTCGTCAGTTAATTTTCCCATTGTTTTTATCCTGGTGACACAGTTAGAGTTTAGTTCTTTGATAACTTTAATTATTTTTGGATGGATATGATTTTGTGCCAAAATCTTAAGAGGATCCTGTAGTTCGACCCGATCAAATACTTCCGTTGGGTCAATGTAACAATGATATATTGGTTTATCGTATTCGATGGATTTTTCTATAATCTGGCGAACAGTGTACAGTGTAGAGTCTATGTAGCATCTACAGTTGATCTGTTTTTGCGAAAGCCTTGCTGTTCCTCGCTCCCTTTTAATATCGAAACTACTTTCTCTGCTATTGTTTTGTTCATAATTTCAGAATCCTGCTTAGTAGACATACTTTCTTAAAAATTGGGACAGTAATGCTCGAGCGCCATTGGTTTGGTATAGTCCCTGTGTCAAATATTTTGTTATAAAAGATGGTTAATTGGAGGGTAAGTGCGTGTCCTCCGTGCTTGATCATTTCGATTGTGATTTGATCGAAACCGGGGGATTTCTGATTTTTTAGTATTCTAATCGCTAGTGCTATTCCATCTTCACTAATTTCAAACGGGCCATCCACCTTGTCGTCAGTACAACTTCTTCTTCTGCATTTGTAGGGTGAGTCTTGTACAGATTTTTAAAGTGGTTGGTCCATTGCTTAAGTGTTATACTTTTTGTTTCTACGTATTCGTTAATTGCCTTTTTTCTGTTTCGTAGCATGTTCCATACCCCTTTTTGTCCGCCATAAAAATCATATTCCATATCCTTAGAGAATTTTTCCCAAAACTCCTTTTTTATTTTTCGGATTCTTTCATTTACTTGATTTCTCTTCTGTATATATGCATTACGTTAACCTCACTATTCTCAAAATTTGGATGCCCAGATGTGGTTGTGTGTGATAATGTTCCATTTGATAGTTTTAGTGTCAAGCAGTTTGCAAGGGACTGGAACCTCACAACGGCTACTGGACGCCCTAATGATCCACGTTGCCTCATATCAAAGCGATTGGCCTACGAGGTTTGTGAAAGCATCAATAATCAATAGAAAACGGCTTAACATCAATGGTTGGTAGATTATTCTTTGATTCGTATTGTATAAGGTTCGAAAGTAGTTCATATGACTATTCCATAATTATCTAACCTAGAAGAATATTTTGGTAGACCTCAGAATTGTTCTAAATAACCATGCGTTGTTAAAAAAAGTAGTCGTCTAACAGTGATAACAGTTTTGCTATTACTCTTTATACAATAAAGGTGAGTGATCTCGCATATTAACTTTAAAAAATTACATTTTCATATCTTAGAATTGTTTACCACTTTAAAGGAGTGTAAGGCAGCAGATATTAAAGAACAATTCTTTACTACAGGAAAACCTGTGCATATCAACATGGATACCTTATCTGATATGCATGAAGATGTTACTTCCCTATCAAATTTTGCCAATTCTCCATCCCATACCTGGCATCAAACCAAACTCAACGAAGAATTATCTTCGAGTGAGTTGGAAACGAACGGTAAATTTGAATTATACACCTGAAATCTAGCACCAGCACGTAAATAATAATAAAACAAGGTTTTTCTTCAAAAAACAATTATAAGTTAGTTACCGACCTAAAGTTACGTACGTATTTGGATACGTACCTGACAGATGCACACTCTGTGACATAAGTATTTTTATATTTTCTAAAATTACCATTTTTGAGCCTTTTGAGATCTATTAGGGCCAGTGGAGCGAAGATTAAGCAATTATAAAGTGGTTAGGTACATCCACCGTCAGCGACGGCTTCAATACGCCTCCAGATGACAAAATAAATACTAGCTAAAAGCACAAATAAATTTAAACATTTTTTCGAGCTATGTGGTTTCTCCTCTCTAGCCATCCACCCTCTAGACAAAACCTTCCTTAATAACTTATATCAAGCTGTTTCTTCTCAAAAGTGTTGAAAGTCTTCCTCCAGCGTATTTTGAAGAACGCGCTAAATCGTACATTTCGAAAATAAACACCAGGTGCTTTCTGCTTAGCTGCGGGGGTAGTTTTCACCAAGAGCAGTTTAACAGCTAGATTTCCCAGTTGTCCCCAGTTATCTAACTAGACCACTGCTCAAAAGCCCTGTGGTATCCGTGTAAGTCATGCGCAGAGTAACTTTACAACAATGTAATTTTATTTGATCAAACATGTAAAAAAATAAATTATAATGTTACTGCCACCCACGTAAAGTAAGGGACGGATTCCCAGTGCTTGTTAACTGCACTTCAAAGATTAAAGTAAAGTATAATTAATTGAATAGTTAAAATATGAAATTGTAGGAAAGGTGATCTACAAAAAAAATGAAAATTTAGAACATGAATAGACTTAAAGACTAGATTATGGCACAAGTATTGAAAGTACAAGAAGTGAGGCGTGAGTAATGACTATAGCAGTGGGATAAGTGTATGTCTTTGTGTTCAATGAATTTCAATAACCATTTAATTTTGAAAATATTCTGTTCTACTCCAACCTATGTAAACCCGATACGACGCTACCTATTTTTAGTTTCGCACAGCGATTCCCAATGTTAAGAAATAAAAAGAAATTTAGAAGGCTTGCACCTGGCAATAGTAATCCTAATCACGATATTTAAAGACAATTTTATTATTTCTACAATTCGCCTAAAGCCCTTTTATATATATATATATATATATATATATACATACAGGGAATTTTTCTTATTAGTATACATTGCCTATGTATACTTTTAAAAGAAACGCGTCAATTTAGCCTATTGTGAATGCAACCAACTATACCGACAACTAAAAATCAGAAACAAACGTCACTATAGTTGTGAATTATTTGAGTATGAAGGTTATGTTGATGCAGTGTTCATATTAAATAAGTATTTCACCTTGTAGGTATATAGGACGCAGATGATGACTTATTTATTAAATATAAAAATCGACAGAATGATGTTTCCGTAAGGTCCGTGCACATTATATTTCTTTTGTACAAAACACATACATCAGCGGCAAGGTGGTGTAATGGTCAGCATAGCTGCCTTCCAAGCAGTTGATCCGAGTTCAATTCCCGGCAATCGCAAACTATTTTTTTAATTATTATTATTCAACGTAGCATAAAATATTTCATTTCATTTCTTCGGTTAAAACGTGATTACTTTCAGTTCTTATTTTATGGGAATTTATTACGCATCCCTCTGATTTAAATTTTCTAACACTTGTTTGACACTAAATAAAGATTAATTTTATTTTTTAGCATTGAATTAATTTGATTGCTGTGGTCACAGCATGCTTGAGTTGTCTGTATAGTTGGTTGCCTACACAATAGGCGAAATTGACGCGTTTCTTTTAAAAGTATACATAGGCTATGTATACTAAAAAGAAAAATTCCCTGTATATATACATATATATTTATTTTCGGTACAAGTCGAGATTTTTTGGAGTTACAAACTTTACAAGATGATATCCTTTCTGCAAGGTGAGATCCGATTTTGGATCTCGTCTTGTATCCATGTGTATATCATACTCATTCAAGAGGGAGGTCAAGGGGTGGTGAAATTCAAATTTTTGCCCGGACCACACTTTGTACCCATTTTGTGCGATTTTATACTCTAGAAGTTCATCTAACCCCACTGTAGAGAGCGCTGCAGCGCCTTTTGTGTATAAAACCTCAAGATGTATTTTGCAGTCAACTTGAGATCCGGCATGCTTGGCAACATCGCAGATATAGTTGCATCTTGATTTCTTGGAAAAACACTTTACTAATCGCTTCGTTAGTCGTACGTTGCATTTTTTAATTTATATATTTTTAGAATTACTTTCATGCGTGTGCATGGGAATCTCGTAAATAGTAAGAGCTACAAATTCGGTTAAGTACTATTAGCATTACTTATTAACACCTAACATTTAAATAACAAAATAATTTTTTGTTTTGTCCAAAAAATAGAAAAATTCCAATGTTTTTATTTATAATAAAATACTTGCAAATTATTAGGATACTTTCTTTGTTGTTTAAATACACATCGTGGGTTTCTGTTTAGTCCAATACTGTTTAATTTAATTTGTATAATTAATAATATTACAGTTACAAAACTATCTTAACATTAGTAAGCCTTGACTTGGCAAAAATATTATCAATTGTTATGTTAAAAAATTGACTTTAATAAATGTAATAATAATGTGCAATTACACTAAAACTTGCAGAAAAATATACCATATTCGAAGCAAATTTATACGGAATTTTAGACACCCTATTAGCACATTTAATTGTTAATGAATGTCTTACTTAAATGGAATTGCTTAGGTAAAACAACATTAAATAAAAATTGCCATTATTTGTTTAAAGTAACTCTCCATTAAAAATGTGTTTAGTTACTGTATTTTGAGCAATAAAAATACTTATCACAAAAAAACGAACGTAAAGTATTAAAGG
>JABXWE010034090.1:0-20277 GCA_014611495.1 Limonius californicus
CAGACATAGAGGACCTACAGTTTAACGTGGGCTCCGAACCACGGGAAGTGTAAACACTTCTACTCCAGAGAAGATTTACTAGGCAGAATACCTCGCTGGTTTGCCATTGCCTTGCGAGGGAGAACGGCCGTTAAAAATCCGACGTTCCGGTGCCGGGAATTGAACCCAGGAACTTCAGCGTAGAAGTCTAACGCGCTAACCTCTAGCCCACGGCCGCCTCTTTTAATGTTTAGGTTCTTGCATTTATTGAAAATTGTAGTATTTATTATTTATTTTTGTTTACTTTGTATAAAGCAGTAATAAATGTCTTGAAAATGCATTTTGATTTATTTTGGAAATTCGCCCGCTACTCCTCTAACCATACATTGCGACCACCCATAGGATCGCCACCCACACTTTGGGAACCACTGCTCTATACCGTAACTATGACTTTGCTATTCAGTGGGAAACGCTAGAAATAGAAAACAATAAAAGTTCGCTTTGGAAAGAAACGTTTTTCTGTAGCGCTGATCCTTTGATGAAATACCACTG
The DNA here is from genome assembly GCA_014611495.1 of Limonius californicus. Taxonomy (NCBI): domain Eukaryota; kingdom Metazoa; phylum Arthropoda; class Insecta; order Coleoptera; family Elateridae; genus Limonius; species Limonius californicus. The sequence continues at coordinate 532 of JABXWE010034090.1, forward strand.
TTATAGAGAATATAACGAACATGGTATAGGCTTGTGTGTTTTATTTTGAACACACGGCCATAAAACTAGTTTGTTGAGGTCCTACTGCTTGGATTTGTCAATACTTAGATATGGACAACACATTTTTTGACGAAATAATAAGGAAAGGACAGTAGAGTTATCACTAGAGCTAGGATAGTTAGGCAAAATACAGTCTCGAAAAAGGCAGGCAAAAAGGCAAAAAAAAGATTTACAAAAGCACTAAAAAGGCAAAAATAAAGTAAAAAAGGCAAAAACGAAAAAAGAAAGGCAAATTTACCAAAAAAGACAGAAAAATTAAAATATTACAAAATCTGAAGAATACTCGAGGAAATTAAAAGAAACGGCGTTTAACTGACAGGGAAAAAGCAACAGCAAAATATCTAGTCAAGTTAAAATAAAAACAACTGCTGGCATTTTTAAAATTCAAAATCACTTGAAATACAGTCGATGCACTTCACAAATCACAATGTTATTACGTCCGAAAATTGTGAGGCTGATTCAGTAGAAAACTTTCTCCTGATAATACGGGTCCCTTCATTAAAATTAATCTCAAGAAAATAATCCTTCTGAGAAATTTTCAACCGGTAATAATAAAGGGTAAAACCTAATAAACTTCGTTTTTCGAGCATTGAGCTAGAACGTAAACAAACGCTTGACACCTAGGTGACAGGTTTAAATCTCTACCTTTAAGTGCTTGGGAATAATACTTTCTACTATTTATTTCAGAAATTTAAAATGTGCATTTTTCTTGGAAAATTGCTAGTACAATTTGTTTTTAAATTGAGAATTTAACAACTAAATTTCTTAAAATTTTAATTTAATATACCATAAAAGGCACAAAAAGGCAAGAAAAATAGGAAATTCCTCAAAAAAGGCAGAATCCTAAAAAAGACGCAAAAAAGGCAAAATAAAATTTGCATTTTTGAAGTGCACGCATTCTAAAACGGATTTAAAATTGGGTGTGCCTTTAATCTTTCCATTTATTAAAAAAGGCAATTTTCCTAACTATCCTAGCTCTAGTCATCACTTATTGTACTGGAGTAATTTTTTTTTAATTGATGTATATTGCTCAACGTTTAGAAATATACCTTGAGCTGGTGATTAAAAGTATGACGGCTTGTCCATTTACTTTTCGTTTAAAAAATATGTCATCTAGAAATTATTTATTATAGTAGCTAATTATACTTAAGAATACTCTTAACGTAGTGTTATCTTTCCTGCAGTTTTCCTCTGAAAATTATAACTTCGAGTATAATTTTTAATCTTTAGTCGGTCATAAAAACTGATCTACCAACAGCTAAAAAAAATCAATTAACAAAAACTGTAAACCAACAACATCGTTTTTCGGTTTCTGTAGATGGCTTGGGCCTTGACCCCTCCCATCCTCCGTCCCTGACTTCGTTCCTCGTGTGAAACTAATTTTATTGTTTCTTACATATTTGTGATCTCTGAACCATTAAGCAAAAGGGATATACGTATCACAATCTGTAATTAAATGGCCATTAAAATATTTTATTTCAGCAGTTATTGTATGAAGTATTTCTTTATTACATACACCCAGGAGGCCTACTGTAATATTTATAATTTCCCGCAGTGTTGAATAAACCATTACTGAATCCGAATTATGTGAACTTCGAGTTTACAGAAAATTCTCCTTCTCTTCACGTTCTGATCGATTGTATTGACCTCTGCCTGTCTATACATATTTATAGTTTTAAAAATCTCTCACTAGCGCACTTGATAAATATGGAACAAGTTATCGACCTTTCAATTAACTGGTACCCGTATCTGTTCAGTTTTTTATCGCTCATTTAAATGACTCAAACACTTGATGGAAATGTAACCTTCGTCAGGTTTCGTTTGGACTAAATTAGACTTACTTAATTGGAAAAGAAATGAAAGCAAAACTTTTGAAAATTGTTTATTGTGAATCAGGCGCCATATGTTTATTGCAGCAACCTCGAGATTGTTGATACTTTCGAATACATGCAATTGTGTCGGGCTTTAGTTCTTAAAACTCCAAAATGCAAAAAAGGAGTTGATCGTGAAACAACCACCATATGTTTGTGATAACTTCACAATTATAATGCTGTTTAGATTAGTTTCTTTACTTAATAATCTTCATTTATTTTTTCAACAATAGCATGTTATGGAACAAAGTAGGGGATTCACCTGAAACAACTTGTAATATTTCATGAAAACTACAACCATCGTATTTTATAATTTTATTGGGCGCAGGGCTCAAGATATCCAACCAAGTGCAACCGCACGTTTATCTTCCAGCTTAACAGCCGTTAATCATAGTTTTATATAGAAATGATATCATGCACTCCGTTAAATTGATGCAGCTAAATAAATTACTTAATCTCCAGTTTAGTCACGGACAATCCTATGTAGTAGTCCACGCCGACACATTATAAAAAACAGCGCCGCCTTAAATCTTTTGATTACACCAGACAATATACCTATGAATAAATTAGGAATAGGAGATGTGGGTCATTTGTCAGCAGAATTAATTTCTTAAAGCTAATTTGCTTACCTCCACAGAAAAATGATCTTGCGGCGTTCTTGTACAATTCATTATTGTTATTGCTGTAAAAACACATTAAACACGCACTTCACAAGAAAAGCAACAAAACAACGAAGCTTTAGCGACAAATAACATGTTAGTATATTAGAAAATATACATTTTTAGTTATAAAAACTTAAATAAAAAGTTTTTAGGTTAGAATAAACGAAAAACGAAACCTACCACATACTACGCACGCATCAACACAACTAAAATTCCAATCAAAACTCCGTTTGACAGACACCGGTAAAAATCAGGGCTACCAATTGTGATATTCTAAAAAGTACTGACAGATTGCTAACATTGTCAAAATATTTATTAGGAATAATGTATAACAAAAATTGCTAAGGCTTAACTATTCGCTATAATTTAATTAATCTGACTATATCAAAACTACTAATTAATTGAATTAATTAATTAGAGGAAATACGGCAGGTGCGTTTACAAGCCGCAAGTGGTTTTTGACATGTTTATATTGGTATTAAAATTCAAACATTCATAAACTTTAAATCTCAAATGGCGGTAACCTAGAAATCTGTGGCCAATATAATCTGTCTGCGGCTAAACTTTATAGAACTGTAAAAATGTCATATATCTAATAAAATATTAGATATATGAAAAATGTATACTTTACTGTCCAAGATAGAGTATAGTATCCAATAATCTTATTTTCTCACAATGTATTCTTAATCATAATCCTAGTTGTTTCTTTGAATAAAAACGATTTTGCTAAAACAAATGTGAACCAACAAAGGGTAATAGAAGTTTGAAGTGTTATAATTAATTTCATCATTTGGACAAAAGCTCTGTTTTTCTTAAATTACTTTGTAGATATGGGATTGAACTCATCCTAATTGATACTGACAAATTTCAAATTTGAAGTTGAGATAATCAACTAAATTATCTACTGAATTTAAAGTTTGTTTTACTAACTAAAAATATATTTGTCACAATTCGGACCAGCCTCTCCCTTATCTTTACTTATATAATATCATCAAATAAAACATTTTGTAAAAGTTGGCTATGTATAATATAATGTAACCAAATTTAGTAACCATCGCTGCAGAAGACCTACACATATTTTAATTCTTAGATTCGTTCTGTCACTACCAGTCGACAAACTCAATCATTTGATGGTTAACTGAAGCGATGCAGGTGGTAAATACAGGAATAAATATTGCAAATTATAAGATTAATTCATTAAAAAAGAACCAAAGGCGTTGTTTGCCTATTTTTAGGTAGGCTCGTGTCTCATCAGTTATTTTACGATTCACTATAATATTTGAAACATACTTCATAAAATTCCAGAATATGAAAAACCTACAGGGTTTAACTAAACTAGATAATACATCAGTACACAAAAAGGCCCTTTGGCGATGCTTGTACAAAGAATTAAATACTTGTAGTGAAAACAATTTATAGTTTACTTACATATATTGATTTTGACAGTAACAATAAATATTAAAATGTGTAGAGATACTACTTTAATACTATTCATGGGTAATCCCTCATGTATTTTCGATTTGATCATATTATGATATATTCTTCAACTAAGTATATGGTATTTACTTCAGTAACAAGGTTATACATTAATTACTTTAATGCATCTTCAAGTTAGGTTATGTCACAAGGATTAGTGTGCTATGCAAAAATTAAAACTGTCATCTATGGAGTGGATAATCATTTAATAATAACAATTATCACTTAATAATTTTGAAAAACAAGAACAGAATATTGTACCTTATCTGTAGAAAAATCTTTCCAAAGCAATTTTTTTGATAATCAATAAATCAACATAACGGCTTTGATGGCTCGTTTTGCTATGTATATAAACACCCTGTAATTGCCCACTTCACAGAAAGTTTCCAGTTAACCGCTTTATTAAATCATTACAGTCCAAGTTAGGTTAGTTTGATTAATTTGTTTAGTTTAGGTTAAAATCCCCGTGTTAAAAAAAATATTCTCTATGAAAAAATTTAAATTGCGTGGTCTATCATTTCAAGATCGACAATGAAGATATATACCAATAATTATTGTCCTATTGCCGTATAATCACCCGTAAAGGTTCCTATTAATAGAGTTAAGCTATTTCACCAAATTCTAAGAGTATTAAACTTTGCAACAAGACTTCAAAATTTAAATTATTCCGTTTCTTTTAATTAACTTTAATAAACGTCTCACAAACCAGCATCATTCCTTTTAAGTGCTCAGCTGTGTTTGCCCAATAAATAGTGTAATAGCAGATTTTTGAAAAAGAATGTTGATTTTGTGGAGAATTTCTAATCATTTACATTTTGAAGCTTTTTCCTTATGCAACTGCACACTATCAATTGAAAGACCTCGGCGAAAATTCTTCTTGATTTTTCACAGATCTATTCCATCAACAGTATTCAACTCATAATGAAGATAAGATAGCGATGGATACAAAAAAACGAAATAATTTTTTCTGTTTTTAGAGCACTAAATAGCAAGTTATATTTTAGCATGAGCAACTGGTGGCCAGCTTGTTATTTCCAAAAAAAACTTAACGCTTATATCAATCAATAATGTAAGTACCTACTTTATAGCTGGCTTCAACCAGTAGATATATAATTTAAGAGAAATAAAGCTGGTGAATAATGTAACGGTAAGTCATTTATGGCCATGACATCTCAATTGTTTTTATCAATAATGTGTTTAATTTACAGAAGACAGTTAAGAATTTGCTATGAAGGTACTGAACAACCGAATGTGGTGGCCATAAGAAAAAAATGAACATGATGATAGCTCTTAAGAAATGAGAAGTATTATTTCCTTAATTAGTTACAAGAAAAAAATTAGTTAGTGATAAAGAGTAATTAAAGTTACCCTAAGAAAGGATGTTACACAATTTTTAAAATAATAGAGATGCAGGTAAAAATACCAAAATGGAAATATTAAGTTTATGTCGGAAAGTTCGAAACAATAAACAATAGGTTACCTTCCTTTTTAAATTATTACTCCTCATAAAATTACTCATCTTTGCCCCAATTTAACCCATTTTTTATTATTGTGTATATTCCAGTGGTGCGGTTAATTTGATATACTCTGGATACTGGAAGCTTGTTACTGTAAGCCCGTTTTGGTACTATTGTTAAGTGTGAAAAGGAAATGCCAGTAGAAACGAAATCTATTTCTATTTGATATCAATGTGCAACGTATTTTCACATACATTATTAACTTTATTAAGGACAGTAACATACGGAATGAATTACCAAAAAAAAAATTACAATCACGCATAAAATCTAATAATTGTACAATAAAACTACCATGATGAAGTAGCAGTTACAATTCAACACAAAACTCACTCAGATTTATCACTGGAGTTCAATCGTTTCATAGATTTGAGAGCTTTTTCTCGTAATTTTTTTTCTTCTTCATTTACAACCTCTACGTCGCTGTTCTCCGACTCATCCGTCTCCACCTTCTTTTTCTTGTGTTTTTTATGCTTTTTTGAATGCTTCTTTCGCTTCTTATGTTTCTTATCTTTTTTACGTTTTTTCGTTTCTAACTCCTCATCTGAATCACTACCAGACTTAGATTTACTGACTTTAGTTTTCTTATGTTTCTTCTTTTTGCTAGAGTCATCCTCACTATCTGAGGATGTTTCTTTCTTATGCTTTTTAGATTTTTCGACCTTTTCATTTTTCTCCACCTCTGATTCTACCTCTGAACTATCATCTCTCCGTTTGTTCCGTTTCTCCACTCTAGGTTCATCACTGTCACTGGATTCCTCTTTGCGAGACCTCCTTACCTTCTCCACCTCAGAACTTCCCGACCTCACACGTTTCCTTTTGTACTTCTTGTCATCTTCCGATTCCGAACTTACATGTCGTTTTCTCCTCGTCTTCTCTTCGCTACTATCTCGTTTAACTTTTTTATCTTTTTTCTTCGTATCCTCAGCCTCGCGTGTTTCTTTCTTAGACCGTGTTACTTCCACTTCACTCTCACTGCTGCTGCTTTCATGCTTCTTCGAGCGCTTCTTGGTTCGTACTTTCTTGCGAGACTCCTTTTCCCTAACATCACTATCGGAACTGCTAGATTCCGACTCTGACTCGCTCTTCTTCTTGACCACTTTCTTATTCTTAACTTCATTTTTGATTTCTATTTTTTCCTTTGGACGCTTAGGGGCTTCCTCCTTGCCTGAAATGGTCCCCGATTTACTAGCCTTAGGAGGAAACTCGTTAGCTTTAATAAATGGTGAAGGTGTACGGGACAAGCTCCTAGAATATCTTGGCGGTCCGTATGGAGGAATAAGCCGCTGCTGTTCAGTACTTCGGCTTCGTGACTTAGATTTCTTCTTTTCTTTAGTCTTTGACACTTCACTTATGACGTGTGTCTCAGAAATGCTTGCCTTGCGCTTCTCCTCACTTTTCTCTACTTTTCTGTCAGTTTTGCGAACTTCCTCTGGCTTATGCACTTCGTCACTTTTGCGTGGCTCCACTTTCTTCGGTTCAGGCTTCTTGACAACGGGTTTCTTGTCCCTAGAGTTGTCCCGCACTTCCTTCGCGTTTCTGCGCACAGGGCTGGGGCTAGGTTTGATAGGGGGTCGCTCCCGGGATTTTGGTAGGACTGGGGACTTGCGACGCACGCTGCCTCGATCCCTATCTCTGTCTCTGTCCTTAGATGACCGCCTCCTCGACCTCGAGCGCCTCTCTTTGGATCGAGACCGGCGGTTGTCCCGGGATGGTCGGGGGAAGTTCCTGTCTCTACTACGGCTACGGCGTATTCTCCTGAAAAAAATGAGAAATTTAGATTTAATGTTTAAGGTAACAAAACAATTAAATTAAAAGTACTGATTCTTATGTATATTTTGATTTTATATTGTCATCAAAATAAAATATACAATATCTGGTGTAGGATAATAAGATATGACATATATAAATATTTTTTTAAATATACAGGATGATTCATAACGTACAGAGGAGACTGAAAGGGTAGCTAGAGGGGATCAAAATAAAGTTTTTTTTTCTATAAACCCAATACGAAGAAAGTCGAAGGAAAAAATTTCTTAGCTCCACTTAACCTATAACTCAGCAACAATAATAATATTTCATGATCTGCTAGTTCTTGGGAAAAATATGCAACTTAGGTTTTTCAAATGGAACACCCAATAGGCTAGCTAATGAAAAGCCAACCACCCTGTATAATGAAATATACATTTATGTGTAACTTTGACGGTTTTGCCAAACGATATGGAACGAATGACCACCTCCAGGTTATAAAATCGTTAGTGGAGAAGTGCATAGAATACAACAAGCCTCTGGTGCTGATATTTGTTGATTACGAGAAGGCTTTCGATTCCATAAACCACCATGAATTGTTTAAAGCCCTAGCCGACTGTCGTATAAACACTCGCTATATCTCCCTTCTACGACATATATACCTATGAACATGCAACAGCAAAGATAAAAATACACGAAGAAACAAATCAGTTTAAACTTGAAAAAGGCGTTCGACAAGGGGACACAATCTCTCCCAAGCTCTTTACAACCCTGTTAGAATATATGTTTAAAAAGATCGATATAGAAACTAGAGGCATAAACGTGAATGGCGAAAAGTTAAGCCACCTGCGTTTTGCCGACGACATCGTACTGATCTCAGACCGATTAGACGAAGCAAACGAAATGCTTTCGAAACTGTCAGCAGCTTCTCAACAAGTCGGATTAAAAATTAACATTGCTAAAACTCAGTTTATGACAAACTTGGTCCCTAGCTGCTACCTAGCACTAGAAGGAAAAGAAATCCAACACGTGACGTCAATCAAATACCTGGGACACGAAATCCGAATTGGACGTAACAACCAGACATGTGAACTTAACAGAAGGATAGGACTAACTTGGGCTGCCTTTGGCAACTTAAAATACATATTTAAAGCAGACATTCCGGTATGCCTCAAACGCAAAGTGTTCGACCAATGCATCCTCCCGGTATTGACATATGGCTCGGAAACATTAACACTAACACGCAAAACTGTCAACAAAATAGGGGTAACCCAACGAGCCATGGAAAGAGCTATGTTGGGAGTGACGCTGAGAGACCGAATCCCAAATGAACAAATACGTGACAGAACAAAAGTTACAGATGCCGTTGAAAGAATAACACATTTAAAATGGAATTGGGCAGGTCATATCGCAAGAATGCCAAATAATAGATGGACCAAAAGGATACTAGAATGGCGTCCTAGAGACGATGCGTTCAGAAGCAGAGGTAGACCGCCGACACGGTGGACGGATGACGTGAAAAGGATATCTAAAAACTGGATCCAAGATGCCCAAGACCGATCAAAGTGGAACAGGTTGAGAGAGGCCTATGTTCAGCAGTGGACGAGACAGGCTGTTATATGAAGATGATGATATGATTAGTACAGTCGAACCTCTCTATAACGAACTCCTCTATAGCGAATTTCTCTCTATAATGGAATTTTGAACGGAACCATTGCATTTATGCAAAAATACATGTAAAATTACCTCCCTACAGCAAATTGCTTATTCTCTATAACAAAGTTTTTCGGTGGGCGGTCAGAGCGATTTACACTGGGTTTTCCCAACCATAATGGTCCAAGCCAACCCTATGGTGCCAACAGATTAGCTTCTAATGGACTTGTTTGGAATTTCCCAATCGACTTTCTATTCTGGTACCATTTTAATTTTGTCTGCTTATTTCTATGTTAAGTCTTGAAGTGACAACAAGTGATACAACGCGTGAATATGGCAAAAGGAAAAGCTTTATGCCTAACAGACAAAATCAAAATTATCGAAGACGTCGATAAGGGGTTTAAGAAGAAAGATCTTGCGGAAAAACTTTGGTATTCAGGCAAGCAGCTTATCAACGATATTAAAAAATCGTGACTCAATTTTAAGTGCCAAAGAAAACTTTGACCCGGTCAGCAAGCGGCTAAAATTGTGTGTTTTTGAGGACATCGAGGAAGCAGTGCTTAAGTGATTTAACGTAATGCGTGCAAAAAATGTGCCATTATCTGGTCCACTTATTAAAGAAAAAGCTTTAAAATTTGCTGCGGAAGTTGGACATTCCCAATTTCAAGCAAGTTCTGGTTGGCTACATAAATTTAAAAAAAGACATGGCATCGTCGAGAAGGCAATCAATGGGGAAAGTGCGGATGTGAGGAAAGAGACCTGCATCGACTGGAGAAAAGAAGTGTTAAAAGTGATTTGTAAAAACTACAACGTAAGGACATTTTCAACGCAGACGAGTTGGGGTTATTTTTCCAATGCACTCCCAATAAATCCGTCACGTTTAAAAATGATGTGTTTTGGGGGAAAACAGAGCAAACAAAGAGTGAATGTTTTGGTTAGTGTCAATATGGATGCAACTGAGAAACATAAGCTACTACTCATTGGCAAAAGCAAGAACCCCCGGTGTTTCAAAGGCACAAAATCATTGGAGGTCGATTACCGCTTCAATACATCTTTGAAGAATGGTTACTAGATCTGGAAAAAGAAAGACCAAACAACGCAGAAAAATAGTGGATAGTGGATAACTGCCCTGCACACCCAGATGTATCTAACAAATTGTAAAGTATCAAGCTTGTTTTTCTACCTCCAAATGTCACATCAAAATTGCAACCTATGGACCAGGGCATAATAAAGAATTTGAAATTTCACTACCGGAAACGGATGAAGAAAATACAGCTACACGCTCGACAATCAATCTAAGGGACTGCATTTCAGAACTATCAAAGGTTTGGACTGATGAAGTGAAAGAGTCTACCATTGCAAACTGTTTCCAAAAAGCATTTTCTGATGACTGGTCTGACAACAACCTATCGCTCCACGAAATGAAAATGTCATGGGAAAGGCTTCAGTCGCTGGGTAATATCATAGGCTAATAAATACCTAGACGTCTGGCCAATGTATTCATTTTATGGGTTAGTGTGGGACCTGTTCTAACAACGGCGCCACCGTCGGTTACAATGTCGTAACAATCAGCGCGCTACGTCCTGTCAACATTATGAACTGAGTGAGAACTCAGGTACCTAGGCACGTCTTTTCTCACTGCAAAATTAAAGCTTATAGATAAGGCACGTAGATAAAGATTTCAAATTCCCCAAAGCATTCCATTTCAGGTAAAAAGGTTTTGTTTACATCAGACATGATATTACACATTGTAAATGATGCTAAAGTGTTGGTAGGTATGAAGTACCTCCATGTTTTCTTGGATTAATGCAGTCGGCAAGGTCAACTTTTAATTTACTTTATAATAATTTAAAAATTATTTAAATCGGGACGCCTTAGAAATTTTTTTATTAGTAATACGGAATAAGGGGGGTTTTAATCATAACTCTGTAGCATTATTTATTACTTTGTAGTCTGAAGATGGGGCGCTGCCGCCTTGAAAACGTTAACGAATATTAATTTTTATTTCATTAATCAATATATTACGTTGGTGGGATTCGACTTTGTTTTATTTACTACGTTTCCAATACTCGTGCGAGGTATTTGAATACCCCAGGTGATCTACTTCTTTGAATATAACATAGTGACGCTTCCGATGGGTCTAATCGTTTCAGTATTCCTCTATTGCAGTATCCCGGTTGCTGTCATACGGTGAGCAAGTGCCGTTTGCATACGCTGTTTTAACAGAAATTATTAAAAGTGTTTGGGGTATCCAAATACTCCACGCGAGTTGAGAGAACCTCAACCGAAGGCGGCAAAACCGGCAAGGGGCGGTGTTATTTATGCCCACGTAAGGAACATAAAAAGACACCAATTACATGTCTTCATTGCGACAATTAGACTTGCAAGAATCATCAAAGAGTAGTATGTGTAGTTTGTGCACCTAAAAATGATTCCGACTGAAGTTTATCCTTATGTAATATTTTGTTCAATTTTTATGTAAATTTTCCAATAAAAATTTGATTTTTTCGAGTTAATTATGTGTCTAGATACTTGATACAACAAAAAATTTAAAAAAAGCTATCAGCCTAAACGAATATCCAGCTTTCCATATGGGGTACTCAGATACCCCGCGCGAATACTAACATCACATTTTTCCGCGCGAGTAGCGGAAGGTTAAAAAAGCAAAAGACGGCCAGTGAAACTGTTTACAATAAATTTGAAGCCTCTAAAGTAAACCATTAAAAAACGTACCTATCCCTACTTCTCCTTCTACTAATGCTCCGCCTTCTCCGACTGGGACTACGTCTACTTCTGCTTCTGCGACTCCTGCGTCTGCTAACACTTCGTCTTCTACTAGGACTTCGTTTTCTGCTGTAGCTGCGTCTTCGTCGACTGAGACTTCTTCTCCTCGACATGCTGCGACCGCTACGGCGTCTAGTTGCACTATATCTTGTCCTTGAGGGGCTTCTCCTCCTCCTGCTCGGGCTACGTCTATTCCTCGATGGGCTGCGCCTGCAAAGGGAAGCTAATTACTATCACTATAAGATTTTGCTCCCTTTAGTGTTAATAATTAGATGAGTGACGTCAGAAAACAATTTAATTTCGTAAGCAATTCCTTGCAGTGCTTAATTGCTCCGTACATATAGATCAATTGTTTTCGAATGTCAATTGTTAAAACTAGAAGAAACACGAAAAAAATTAAAAGTATTACTTCCTGGATGGGCTTCGTTTACGACTTGTGCTCCTCTTAGAATAACTACGTGTACGTGATGCACTCCGTTTGCGTTTTACGGTCCTCTCTACACTTTTTTTACGTTTCGGTGACCTCGAGACCGATTTTCGCTTTTTAGCTTTGTCATTTTCGATGTCACTATCTGATGTATCCTTATTTGACCTATAATGGCGCTTCTTCTGGACACTGTTCTCCTTTTTGCGTATTTCAAAGTCACTCTTTGAGCCCGACGATGACCGGGACCGCTTCTTCTCCTTCACCTCCTTGGATCGCGATCGCAGTGTGCGGTCCTTTGACTCAGACTTTGATTTGCGTGAGCGACTGGATGATCTGGACTTTGATTTTGATTTAGACCTCGACTTACTGCGAGACTTAGAACGAGAATGAGACTTGCTGCGGGACCGCGAGTTCGATCTTGAGCGGGAGCTCGAGGCCGACTTTCTTGCATTGCTTCCTGACATTGACATCAATTTTGCCTGTAGCTTGGAGACCGGCTGGGGAGGGTCACTGTTTTAAAAAAAACATAACAGTGCAATTTCTGTACTCACTAATTACAACTGTAATTTAATTTGAATAAGAGAATCATACTAGAGAGGGAAGCCTTAACTTACTTACTACAACCTTTACAATAATTAGGATAAAACTGCATTCAATGGAGTTGCTGCTCCTTTTTTAAACTATTGAACATTGCAAACATAGCGTCTTTGCACTACAAAAATTGTATCAACAAAGTTAATACCGTTGTTGATCGAATCCAAAATACCAACTCAATATATAACTTAATTTAAAAAGGATTCTGTGGTGGAAACGTGAAAAGTCATAGTCCTTCGTCACGCGCCCTTGTTTGTTTTCTTTCTTGTGACAGTTAATCATCGCACATAAGATAGAATGAAATGAATGGTCAGATTTTGAATGTTGTTAGGGAATTTCTACGCTGGCATTAAAGTTTGTGCCCACTTGCGTTGAACATGTGATTAGTAGTGTTTATTGATTTGTATCAAAGCAATGCACATTCGAAAGAGGAAGTTTGCACCATAAAAACGTAACTAAATACAATATCATTAAACTCAAAAACACACTATAAGCCACACAGTCAAAATACGATTGTAGGTCATTGTAAACAACAACAAAACCGGAAGTACTGCCAATAAAACAACTGCATTCGAAAAAGGACTATGACATCACACACATGGCATAAGTTTTTAAACTGCAAACTTTAATAATTGTTTTCAAGGGTGAAATATTATTTATTTTAAAAATCTTAAATTGAGAGGATTATACATTTCGCTCAAGAATTTATATTTAAAAAAATTCAATTCAAACAATTCTTACTAGAGCAGTGTAAGCTGCAGAAAATTACCAGTAGGGAAATTTTTATGGTAAGAAAGAAGTTTCAAGTAAAGCAAAAACATTAGAGCAAAACTGATATTTTACTACCAAACAATATGTTTATTGTGTTGTCTATGTGTTCAACCAATAGATATCCATAAATTTTAAAGGTTAACAAGTCCATCTATCTTACATTTACCAAAGTGAAAGTGGAAGATACGCTTTTAGATAACAAAAGGTTAGTTCATTTTATTCTTCCTTCTTTATGTTTATGTGTGTTTTAAGAAAAAAGCTCCATAATGCAGCCTCTTTATTTTTTGTTTTCGCCTTAGTGTACGTATATGTATATTATTAAATCGGAGTCTCTTCTTTAATCTAATATATTTAAAGACAGTCATTTTTTTAGATACAATTAAGATAATTTTTTTAAATTTTATGCTAGTTTATTTATGTAATCCGATAGATTATTTTATTTGATTGATACATGATTACAATTTTCATTTTCTCTTAATGGAAGTTTAAAATAATATAGGTTTCTGAGAGTCTGAATACATTCGTTTTTGCATTGTTCAACTGTTTAAGGGAATATTTAAAATTGTTGCTGGCCCCTTCGACATGAACGAAGAGGTTTGTTCTAATTTGCTAAAATAACTTATTGGTCCTTAGATTTCAAAACCACAGTCACTTACAGTACAACTCAATATATTATACAGGTTATTTGCAAAACTATTTGTTGTAGTATGTCTACACACTAAAATTTTCAGTACCGATGGTCTTCTGTTATTTTCATAGCAATTAGCATACTATGTGTTAGTTTTACAAGTAATGCAGTCAAGGCACACTATATTTATAAAGTTTTTAATGCACATTTTCAAGCTGGTAAAATAAACGTCAACCCACATATAATTGAAAAGGGAAAAAAACTTGCTCTTTAATGATGTCCGATTTTGATAAGTGTTCCATTAAAAAAGGACGTTGGTGTATCTCAAAGATTATAAAAATATGTAGAAGCTGAAAATCCCTATAGATTATTTTTAAAATTTAGTTTTATTGTATAATACACGAGTTATACGCTTTTAAAAAATCAACCTATTTCAGTTTTTGATTATAATATATAAAAGCAACACTAGATTGCCCCCATAAACGTGCATCGTTGTTCTAATTAATTGATGTATATCTTATGATTTCCTAGACCCTAATGGTATACTACTCAATTTGAGACACCCTGTATATTATTAAACAAAACTCCATATTCTCTAAATGTCAAACTATCTCCATGTTTCAATAGCTTGGAGTAGTTCTGTTCAACATTTTAATCTTAAATAGAACCTTCCCTATATTTTAAATTCTCAGGGGATTCAGTGAGAAACAAATGCAAGGTGTTCAAACTGCAATTTTTTTTTTTTTGATCAGCATGAAATTTCCAATGCGCCTAATTTGATATTTTTCAGCAATTTGGTTAAAAAAAATGATTTGCTTTTTAGGAGATTTTGAAATATTAAAATCACTTCCTCTACATGTAGTGAACTAAACTGTATGTACCTATAATTAATAATAACCCCCCAATCTTTTTCAAATGTTATGCTAAAGGTCTTCAAATATCGATAAAAATATGATTGAAGGAAAAACTTGAATTACTTAAATTTAAAATTATTTTTGAAAGTATGTTTTTGAACATTTTAATGCAATTGAGTTTTGCCATATTTCAAAACTATGGATATTGGTTGATCAAATTACTAATAATTACACTTACTTTCATTATATCACAAATAAATTTAAATTTTACATGATTCAAAATTAGTGGGTTAATATTATTCAAACTGTAAAATGCACAATTTGATTATTCTAATTTTAACCCAACAGTAAGTGTTAGAAAAAAAAACACCAATAACGCTACTGTGCGCTCAGTTCTAAACTTTCTGTAACTTACAAAAGTGATATTTACACCCTTAAAGAATAAATGCTTACTTGTGTTTTGAATTAGTAGCAATAGTATCTGATTTTGTAGAACTTGCTCTTCCATTCTTATCTCTATCTTCATTCCTCTTGTCAGGTGCTCCCCTTCCATTTGGACTAGCACTGCCGTTTTCATTCTCTTCAACTTCAACTTTATTTTTCTCTTTAGATCTCGAGCGGCTTCTGGACCTTCGGTCTCTAACTTTATCGTTTTCCTTATTCCGATCATTTTCTTTGGGTTTTTCGGGGGAACGACGTCTCTGTCGTGACCTAGAACGGGACCTGCGTGATTTGGATCTGTCTCGATCACGATCTCGGTCCCTATCCCTGTCTTTGTACTTCTTCTCTTTCTCTGACTTTTCACGTTCCTTCTCCCTTTCTTTTTCCCGTTCCCTATCTTTTTCTTCTTTCTCCTGCAAAAATTGTATACTAAGTATTTTCTAACTTTAACAAATTGTGTAAACTGACCCGTTTCTTAGACAACTCCTCTTTCTTTAATTCCAATAAAGAGTCAGGTATTCCGGTTGGATTTTCTTGAGCCGATATAAGTAGCTTCCAAAGTTCTGCCATAAATTCTCTTGCATTTTTCCCATGCAAAAATCCGGTTAGATTGATCTGTATCTTTTTAGGGTCTGGATACTAAAAGGAAAGTTTAAAGCAAGTTTAACATTTTACAAAACCTGTTTTACCTTTTCATCAAGCTGATTGTAAACAAAATCAACAACTACATCATCATCAATCTTCAATATTTCTGTTATTTTATCTTGTATCCATGGTTTTATTACATCCAGTTTGATTTTCGACATGTCAACCTAAAAATGCACTTAAATAAAATTGAAATTTATTGGTAATACCCTGTTAACTAACCCGCTGACTAAGACAATCGCTGAACTTCATCTGCTTAAGCAGTTTCTTCTCCTTGTCGCTGAAGCGATTATCTTGCTCAGTATTAGTGCCCTAAAAGAAGTTTAAATTGTAGGAGTATTTGTACAAAACGAGAATGCAATTACAAAGGGTTATTTTGTACCTAAACTGACACAGAAACTTGTCTATTTTTAACCTCTCCAATTATATTTGTGTACTTACTGTGTACATCATCATGGGGCCGAACGCTGATAAATTAAATTTAAAATTAACTATGGAACAGCAAATGAACTACAGAATTCAAGCGATTTCCTAAATTCCTCCTAACAATGCCGGTTTTGCACACCCGAGGAAAAACACTTTCGCACTCAAATTAAGTTAAAATATTTCACGTTAACAACATTTCGCTATATAACTATAGGTTTGGTAATCCAATACCATTAAAAATTCAAGTTTTATCGCTACTTAACACTCCAAAATCGTGAAAATCCATGCTAGGGGTCACAAAATGGCGTGGCGTCAAAAAATAGATGTTGACAATTCCTACTTTACCAACGTGAAGAAACAAATGGGCGGGAAATTCAAATCTTCGTTGCGTACCACCAAATTTCATGCATTTTCAGTACGAGTAAATTTTGATTATATGGTTTATCATTAAAGATCATAATTATATGCAAATGCATTTTTTCCGTAATGCAGCCTCTTATATATTTATCACTGAAATTTCAAATTTGATGGTGCGCATTTGCCCCATTTACGGCATTTGTTACACACTTGCTGTAAGTACATAATCAAACAGTTTTAGCATGTTTATATGTCGCAATTTTGTAGTACAATCAGGTTGTTCCCGCAATATGCATCTCTTTAATGGCGGGTTTAACATTAAAAATTCCAAAAAATACACATTAAAACTTAATTTAGACATATGTATATAGGGTGTTTGACATACGCCAGTTAAACTAAACTTGCACAACACGCTGTATATTATTACCAAATGCTACATCGGCATCTGCAGCTACTATGCTAAACATTTTCCCGCTGTACTGTTTCAAATAATAAGATTAATTTCTGGTGTTTTTGCAGTATGTTGACAGTCTTACAGATTTTGTCAATTTTTTATGAATCAGTAAAGATCGACAAATTGCTGATAAGTATGTGATATAAATCTCCAGCTTTACGCACCAATATATGCCCACATTCTAAATATGTGCGAAAAACTTTAATCACGTGTGACTGAGGATATTTAACACCTTGTAGATTTTTCAAAAATTATTTTTTCTGCTTACGGAGATAGGGGTTTTAAAGTTTTTTTCCATCAATTCACTAAAATGTAAATAACTATTGTATTTCTTGTTCCATTTTAATAAACTCTGTTGTTTTGGAAAGCTTACAGTCCAAGTTTAATTTCCAGTCAAGAAAAATGTACCTACAACTGACAGTGAAAAGTGGATGAAATCTGACGTAGAAGCGAGAACACATGTTCATATATTTGGTAATCAGGTATACTTATTTATATCAGGGGTTCCCAACCGTATGCCCGCGGGCACCATGACGCCTGTTGATCAATTTGTTTGTACCCGCCGCTGCTCGACTACGAAACGAAAGCTTGTCCGCTGTATGGCTATTGCAGCGGAAATGCTCGTGCCGCTGTGGCAGAATATCGGAGAAGATATCCTCATCGATGACTACCAAACATTTGAAAATTTGTATAACAAAGTAGTAAAGCTATGGCGACTCTAGCGCACCGGAAGTCGGCCATCTTGTTTAAATCCGCCATTTTGTAATGGTCGGCCATGTTGTTGTTGTTGTTGTTGTTGTAAATGCGTGTAACCACGCCTCCCAATTAAAATTAGCTCACATGCGGGTGCGCGCGGGAAGGCTTGGACTTATGAAGGCTTGAAGGCTTAGGTGGGTGGGATGGTGAAAGGGTTGGTAGAGGGTAGATAACTTAATACTAATTTGAGTTCTTTATTTGGTCTTGAAAAAGGCCGTTTTTAATGTTGAAGTAATATGTACCCAAGGACCGTAAAATATAATTTACGGTCCTTGATATGTACCTAACTGACCTGGGGAATCAATTATCGTGAGCTTAAGGTGGTTCGTTTTCCTTGTCACTACTATCTCATTCTACTGAGTGCAGTTGCGACAAGGAGAAAACTCCCACGCTAGCAAATCGGCAATGATTCTCATCTCCACTTCATGAACGATTTGTTCGGTTAGGTGGACGAAACCTAAAGCCGCGTACAGACCAAAATCAGCTTTCACGAACAGTTCGCGAGCTGTTTGCGAGCTGTGCGCGACCAGTTCGCGAGCTCAGCGTCCACACCGCCGTTTTCTAATTGAATCTCGAGTTCGTCATTTAGTTTGAAGGCAGTTCGTGAGAAGATCGGTCGTCCTGCTTTTTATTATTTTAAAATATAGAAACAATAGCAAATGGAAGATGGTACGTTCTTCAATAATGTTAACCGTATAAGTGCTGTGGACTTCGAAAAACTTATTTGTATGATTGGACCAGTTGTTTCGAAACAAGACACAAACTATCGAAAAGCTATTTCTGTGAAAGAGAGGCTTGCAATTACATTGCGTTTTTTAGCTACTGGTGATTCTTACACAAGTTTGATGTACACCTTCAAAGTGTCAAAACAGTTAATATCGTCTATAATTCCAGAGATGCGTGAAGCTTTAATTGAAGGACTCAAGGATCTGGTGAAAGTAAGTATACCTATAAATAAAATAAAATATAAAAGACGTGCTTTTGTTCTTTAATAAATTTTAATTATAAATGAATTAATGAAATACAATGCATTAGTAGCGATTAGTATATAATTGTGTGTAGTCTCTATCATTATCGAGATCTTGCACAGAAAAATTCGTATGTGGTGTCACTGGCGATGGCATAGGGGTGTGCATTTTAGACGAAGACGAGGCCGAGGAGCTTCCTTGCTGGGAGTAAAGAATCCGCATTTCTATGTCTGACATTATTTTATAAATCTGTTGTTCGGCATGGGCCCTAGAAAGGGGATCAAACTTTCTTAATTTTGCGGCCATGTGGTCAGAGGACAGGGCACATTCGTCTTTAGGCCGTGATGACCGTTTTTCTGCCACTTGCGCCAAAAGCTGATATGCCTGGTTAATTTGAACATCATTCTCATCACTTTTCTTCACTGTCGTGGGAGTGCCTTTTCCTTTTTTCGGAGCTGTATATTTGTGTGGTTTGGATGTTTTGGATGTGGCCGGCACATCAAGTTCTACGTTTTGGCTATCCCCTTCTTCCAAACTGGATTCTCTGGTAACATTGACATTCTGAGGCTGATTTTGTATATCACTAGTTGCCTCAGTCTCGGATGTTTCCAGATCTTCAATTTCACCCTCTTCAAGTTGTACCTGGCCTTCGTTTT
>JABXWE010034091.1:0-11821 GCA_014611495.1 Limonius californicus
CATTGCGTATAATATCCGTGATTTAATTAAGAACAACGAGTAATTGCTTATCACTTATGCTTTTAATTAAAAATAGTGAACCTTTACGGTAATTTCCGTTTCATAATTCTAAGTGATGGTTCATAATTTCTGAATTCCATATAGTGATTGTTAGTGAGAAGCCATTGTGCGCCATGTCATTTTTTAATAAAACACAGTGAGTCATTATGTATCACTTCTGTTTCTCATTTAAACTAATTAGTTTTGTAACTATAAGTGATTTGTAAAAACGTTTAACTTCTATATCGTGATTGGAAGTAGTAAACCATTGCGTATAATATCTGTGATTTAATTAAGAACAGCGAGTCATTGCTTATCACTTCTGTTTCATAATTAAAAATAGTGAACCTTTACAATAATTTCCGTTTCATAACTCTAAGTGATGGGTCATGATTTCTGAATTCCATATAGTGATTGCTAGTGAGAAGCCATTGGGCGCCATCTCATTTTTTAATAAAACGCAGTGAGTCATTATGTATCACTTCTGTTGCTCAATTTGAACTAATTAGTTTTGTAACTATAAGTGATGAGTAAAAACGTTTAACTTCTATATCGTGATTGGAAGTAGTAAGCCATTGCGTATAATATCCGTGATTTAATTAAGAACAACGAGTAATTGCTTATCACTTATGCTTTTAATTAAAAATAGTGAACCTTTACGGTAATTTCCGTTTCATAATTCTAAGTGATGGTTCATAATTTCTGAATTCCATATAGTGATTGTTAGTGAGAAGCCATTGTGCGCCATGTCATTTTTTAATAAAACACAGTGAGTCATTATGTATCACTTCTGTTTCTCATTTAAACTAATTAGTTTTGTAACTATAAGTGATTTGTAAAAACGTTTAACTTCTATATCGTGATTGGAAGTAGTAAACCATTGCGTATAATATCTGTGATTTAATTAAGAACAGCGAGTCATTGCTTATCACTTCTGTTTCATAATTAAAAATAGTGAACCTTTACAATAATTTCCGTTTCATAACTCTAAGTGATGGGTCATGATTTCTGAATTCCATATAGTGATTGCTAGTGAGAAGCCATTGGGCGCCATCTCATTTTTTAATAAAACGCAGTGAGTCATTATGTATCACTTCTGTTGCTCAATTTGAACTAATTAGTTTTGTAACTATAAGTGATGAGTAAAAACGTTTAACTTCTATATCGTGATTGGAAGTAGTAAGCCATTGCGTATAATATCCGTGATTTAATTAAGAACAACGAGTAATTGCTTATCACTTCTGCTTTTAATTAAAAATAGTGAACCTTTACGATCATATCCGTTTCATAATTCTAAGTAATGGGTCATAATTTCTGAGGTCCATATAGTGATTGCTAGTGAGAAGCCATTGTGCGTCATCTTTTTTTTAATAAGACATAGTGAGTTATTATGTGTCACTTCTGTTTCTCAATTTGAACTAATTAGTTTTGTAACTATAAGTGATGAGTAAAAACGTTTAACTTCTATATCGTGATTGGAAGTAGTAAGCCATTGCGTATAATATCCGTGATTTAATTAAGAACAACGAGTAATTACTTATCACTTCTGCTTTTAATTAAAAATAGTGAACCTTTACGATCATATCCGTTTCATAATTCTAAGTAATGGGTCATAATTTCTGAGGTCCATATAGTGATTGCTAGTGAGAAGCCATTGTGCGTCATCTTTTTTTTAATAAGACATAGTGAGTTATTATGTGTCACTTCTGTTTCTCAATTTGAACTAATTAGTTTTGTAACTATAAGTGATGAGTAAAAACGTTTAACTTCTATATCGTGATTGGAAGTAGTAAGCCATTGCGTATAATATCCGTGATTTAATTAAGAACAACGAGTCATTGCTTATCACTTCTGCTTTTAATTAAAAATAGTGAACCTTTACGATAATTTCCGTTTCATAATTCTAACCGATGGGTCATAATTTCTGAGTTCCATATAGTGATTGCTAGTGAGAAACTATCTACGTCATCGCTTTATTTCATTAGATATAGTTAGTCATTGTATGTCACTTCTGTTTCTTAATTTGTGTTAATTAACTTTATAATTACAAGTAATAATAATGTTTAACTTCTCTAACTGAATTGAACCACTGCATATAAAATATTTAATAAACGATACTAAATCATTACCTGTAACCTAAGCTTTTTAAATTATTCAGTGTAATTAGATCTAATAAATTGTTAGTGTAACTTCATTTTCACAATTAGCATCATTGACTCATGAAATATAACTTCTATTTCTTAATCATATTCAAGAATGAAGATATTGGGATTTTGCTTATTTATTAACCAATTACACATTGCTTTAATTGTTAAACTGTTCAACCTTGCTAATTAGGTATGGAATATTCAGCTAGAATTTTCACGAATATTACCCTGTTTGATTATTTTAACCGATACCTCTCCGTACGCGAGATTATCTCAGCTGAAACAGTTCTCAAACTTTCATCTTTCAGGAAGTTATCAAAACGTCAATCAAGTTTTTAGGGATGATACGGAAGTTGGCATACTTGAAGGATCTCGGGCGTTATTAGGCCTAGACCGAGCTTTTGAGAACGAAAATCACAGATAAGCCGCTAAGCACTGTCTTACAAGATATTCCCAGACGTCAAACTCCCTGTGAACATTTCCAATTTCGCCAATTCCCCGATGTCCCTCGGTTCAGTCCCGCCCTAACATCGCCATTTCTATTTGCACCGCAAACACCCCAAGAGCCGTTAGAGAGCCGAGCGCTAAATGCCCTGTTGCCCTGTATCTTATTTCGCACTCCCACACGAGAGCCACCAGTGACGTACTAAACGCTTTTGCCCACAGACATAATCAACAGTTAATCAAACAAAAGGTTTTCCCTTTTAAGAACAAATACCGACAAAATTCTTTGGAGTTTGCCACATTTCTGATTAATGTGTATTAGAGATAAAATTATATTATTCAGACTTAACGTAACATAAAAAAATTAATCATGGATCAACAAATAGGCAGTTTAACAATTTATTAAAACTAATGGGACAAGGTTGGAACAGCTAACGTGGAAGTGAGTGAGAGTTATGCTGTAAGATACGCATAAACAGAGATGGGTATGTGGCATATATCGAGTTGTATAGATTTCAAAAATAGTAACCTCTCTACTATATCCTAGTTACTTATAAGTACATGAACACATGCCAAACCACTCAAAAAAATGTATGTACTCTTTCATTCTCTTTTCTGCGTGAATAGCCATTAAATTCTTCTGAACAACTTTCGCTTATATTTTATAATTCCTTTTTATATCTTCCAATACTGTCTCTGTCCTGCCATTCTAATATTCAAATTTTGATTAGGGATGACTCCCCAGCATTACCACGCAGGGTCCAAAAATCTTGTTTTGCAACCCACCACACACAATTTCCCAATCCGACTCGCAACCATGGGATCTTAATGATAAAAACCTTCTCTGAAATTTAAGTCGTTCGGATTCAGCGTTAAACTGTAGGTTCTCCATGTCTGTACCTTAGCGCTGAGGAGAAGCACGCCCAGAAAAAAAGCCGACGCGATCAGTGGGACGGAAGGTATGCTGACAATTATATCTTATTATTATTATATATTATTAGATAGTTCAAGAGAATTATAATTGTAGCATCCAGAAATATTTTTGGGAATAAACTGGACCAGGAAAAATAGGTATTTCAAAAATATCTCAAATATAAAATACAATACAGTTCAAAGAAGATTTTAAAGATTTAATTTAATTTTGTAATAGGTTCCAGATGTAACAAACCTTCAATTTGTTTTATTTGTTAACAAAACCATCTTCAGGGACGTTCCTCAAATTTTTAAAAATCTCGTATATAATACCCAGCAATATTTTGAAGAACTAGTACAAAGCCTTTTATTGTATTTAATCTCATGATAAAAGTTTAAAAATATACTTACTTATTTAAATTAATTTACGAAGTTTGTCCTTAAAACCTTCTCTACATTTTTGAGTTGTGAATTTAGTGTCCTATTACTCAAAAAATGACAAAAATGAAATATGGACATGTACATTTCTCACAAAGCAATCTGCAATTACGAAAATGCAGTGTTTTAGGGTGTTTCAAATCAACTAGAATAATCAAGGTGTCGAACTTTTTCGCTTTAAAATTAAAGTGTCTATGTTTTCTGTTTCAGTACTTTCTTTTGCAACGTCTATTTATGACGTAAGCTGTACAAAGTTAGGTATTCGGTCTCTGAACGACCTGACTTTATTTTGCAAGCGAGCCACAGCGTTTAGAAATATTTCTATTTAAACTGTATATTCTTGATTTCTTACGTTTAATTGTTGGAGAATCGATCTAAATATATATATATTGCTGTGATATTATAATGTGCGGGGGGGGGGGGCTTAAATTCTAATTGGGCAAAAGTGTCATATAAAAATTTCATTATGATTTGTTGTGCAAATTAATAATATTTTAAAAATGGAATTTGACAGCTTGACAGTTTTCCCATCTGTCATAATATTTGTAATTCCATTGGTTCTAAATTCGATTAAATAATTGAATTATTCATCTGTAAATCGCCGTCGGGGCAAGACGTGTTTCCCGTGTCAAAATAACCTCGTCCCGCCGGTCAACGATTACTAAATTTTAAATTAGAGATTACTTTTGTTTTTTTTTTTTGGAAAAAAATAAATAAACTAATTAAAAATTAAAATTAAATAAAAAATTTAATATTTAAAGAGAACACAGCATCATCAAACGAAGTGTGGTTTTAATCGTCGTAAATAAAAAATGATAAAGTACGATGTGACGGAAAGAGCCGGCAGTCCACGGAAAGCTGTACCAACCAGGTGGAGGTGAATGCAGTCTGTGTACCAGATAGGTAGCTGTCCAGAGGCATTTTAGCGTGCCTAACTACAGTGTAAAGGTTGGTGCTGATAAAAGATAAACTAGTTACGATGACATTAAATCAAAGTGAGGTTTGAAAGAATTTGCAGGAGGTATTTATTTTAACGTTTTCAACTTTTTGAACGATACGCAGCCACGAGTAAAGACTAGAGACACTTCTTTAATTCCATATATACACGAGGTATCTTCAATTGACAACCATCTTTGCTTTATAAAAAAATTATTCAACAATTTTGTTAAATACCGACTCTAGATTAATAGCATACGCCATTCAGGAGCAATTTGTAATACCAACTTAATAAGATAGATTTATTTGCATCTTGTTCTAAGCCATTTATATTTTCGATGGTACAGCATTATTCTAATTATACCGGTACATTTAATTTAAAATCGAAATATTCAGGTCAGATTAGAAAAGGATACGCCCCTGAAAACTCGTGGGTATAAAAATTCTAACCAAGCCGGGCAGTGGAGAATTGTCCGAGAAACTACAGTGGACAAGGATAACGCAGGGTACACATGTTCGGCCGCAAAACAGCCAACGAACCCTTCAATTCAGCGGCCCGGATGCTATGTTAGACACTTGTATAATCCCATAATCACATACCACATTTTGATACCGGATACCGAACAACTAGAGCCGGGATAACCAGTATTAAAATAATAAACCGCCCTATTCGAACACCGCAAACGTAATCAGAAGACCAAACAAACAAAGCTGTTGCTGTTTCCATTACAGAGGCCCGAAAGTTAATTAATAAACCTATTGCAAAAACACATTTGTGCACAGTTTCCGAAATCCATTAACTCGCGAAATTTTGCATGTTTGATTTCTTGTTATATGAACTCGTCAAGTGCTGATCGATGTAACGCCGCTTATAAAAAGCGATCTAAAAATGCAGCAGTGTCACCTCGACATAGGCACGCTCTTTCAAACTATCTGCTATTTAATTAAATTTTACGTTTCACTCCAAACATATCAATTAGTAACGTGCATTTTATAGCACGAAGAATTAACACCTTTGGTTCAACTTCAAAAGTTCCAATCCACACAAAACAACCAATCAAAATTCAAATACATAGATCAAAAATGATGTCGTTACATGTTGGTTGTGGTGAGGCATGAGATGTGACCACATTAAACTCCCCCCGCGCCCTCTTTTCTCCCCAGCAATGTAAAGTTTGTTCCGTAACACTCTATACTTATATTTCTTATACGAAATTACTTCATCTACAAAACATTTTCTACTACACAACCATTTAAATAAAAGATTGAGAATGCCCATGAGAAAATAGAATCCTAATTTTCCGAAATTCTTTAACGATAGTATCTTGCAAGTCCGACTAGATTGAAGAAGACGCTTCAGCGTTTTTCGATGGAATTTAAAATATCCCCTGAGAAATAGAGTCCTAATTTTAGTCATAGACTCTTAAATTCCTTAACGATAATATTTTGCAAGTAAGAATATATTAAAGAAGGAGCTCAGTATTTTTCGGTTGCATATTGTATGTCCCCTGAGAAAATATAGTTCTTATTTTAGTCATAGACTCTTAAATTCCTTAACGATAATATTTTCCAAGTAAGAATATTAAAGAAGAGGCTTCAGCGTTTTTTGAAGGAATTTAGAGTGTCCCCTGAGAAAACATAGTCGTAGTTTTAGTCATAGACTCTTAGATTCCTTAACGATAACATTTTGCAAGTAAGAATATATTAAAGAAGGAGCTCAGTATTTTTCGGTTGCATATTTATGTCCCCTGAGAAAACAGAGTTCTAATTTTAGTCATAGACTCTAAAATTCCTTAACGATAATATTTTCCAAGTAAGAATGTATTAAAGAAGAGGCTTCAGCGTTTTTTGAAGGAATTTAGAGTGTCCCCTGAGAAAATATAGTCGTAGTTTTAGTCATAGACTCTTAGATTCCTTAACGATAACATTTTGCAAGTAAGAATATATTAAAGAAGGAGCTCAGTATTTTTCGGTTGCATATTTATGTCCCCTGAGAAAACAGAGTTCTAATTTTAGTCATAGACTCTAAAATTCCTTAACGATAATATTTTCCAAGTAAGAATGTATTAAAGAAGAGGCTTCAGCGTTTTTTGAAGGAATTTAGAGTGTCCCCTGAGAAAATATAGTCGTAGTTTTAGTCATAGACTCTTAGATTCCTTAACGATAACATTTTGCAAGTAAGAATATATTAAAGAAGGAGCTCAGTATTTTTCGGTTGCATATTTATGTCCCCTGAGAAAACAGAGTTCTAATTTTAGTCATAGACTCTAAAATTCCTTAACGATAATATTTTCCAAGTAAGAATGTATTAAAGAAGAGGCTTCAGCGTTTTTTGAAGGAATTTAGAGTGTCCCCTGAGAAAATATAGTCGTAGTTTTAGTCATAGACTCTTAGATTCCTTAACGATAACATTTTGCAAGTAAGAATATATTAAAGAAGGAGCTCAGTATTTTTCGGTTGCATATTTATGTCCCCTGAGAAAACAGAGTTCTAATTTTAGTCATAGACTCTAAAATTCCTTAACGATAATATTTTCCAAGTAAGAATGTATTAAAGAAGAGGCTTCAGCGTTTTTTGAAGGAATTTAGAGTGTCCCCTGAGAAAATATAGTCGTAGTTTTAGTCATAGACTCTTAGATTCCTTAACGATAACATTTTGCAAGTAAGAATATATTAAAGAAGGAGCTCAGTATTTTTCGGTTGCATATTTATGTCCCCTGAGAAAACAGAGTTCTAATTTTAGTCATAGACTCTAAAATTCCTTAACGATAATATTTTCCAAGTAAGAATGTATTAAAGAAGAGGCTTCAGCGTTTTTTGAAGGAATTTAGAGTGTCCCCTGAGAAAATAGAGTCGTAGTTTTAGTCATAGACTCTTACATTCCTTAACGATAACATTTTGCAAGTAAGAATATATTAAAGAAGAAGCTCGGTATTTTTTGGTGGCATATTGTATGTCCCTTGAGAAAAATAGAGTCCTAATCTTAGTCATAAACTCTTAAATTCTTTAAAGATATTATTTTGCAAGTACGGCTAGATTAAAGAACACGCTTTGCAACCTTTCGATGGAATTTGAAATGTTCTCTGAGAAAATATATTCCTAATTTTCGTCGTAGATTCCTAAATTCCTAATTGATACTATTTTGCAAGTAAGGATATATTAAAGAAGAGTCTCGGTACTTTTCGTTGGAATAGTGTATGTCCCCTGAGAAAATAAAGTCCTAGATTTAGTCATAGGCTCCTAAATTCGTTAACAATAATATTTTGCAAGTAAGAATATATTAGTGAAGAATCTCGGTACTTTTCGTTGGAATAGTGTATGTCCCCTGAGCAAACAGAGTCCTAGTTTTAGTCATAGGCTCCTAAATTCGTTAACAATAATATTTGGCAAGTAAGAATATATTAAAAAAGAATCTCGGTACTTTTCTTTGGAATATTGTATTATGTCCCCTGAGAAAATATAGTTCTAATTTTAGTCATAGACTCTTAAATTCCTTAACGATAACATTTTGCAAGTAATGATATATTAAAATAGAATCTCGGTACTTTTCGTTGGAATATTGTATGTCCCCTGAGAAAATAGAGTCCTAATTTTAGTCATCGACTCTTAAATTCCTTAACGATAACATTATGCAAATAAGAATGTATTAAAGAAGAGGCTTCAGCGTTTTTCGAAGGAATTTAGAGTGTCCCTTGAAAAAATAGAGTCGTAATTTTAGTCAGAGACTCTTAAATTCCTTAACGATAATATTTTGCAAATAACAATATATTAAAAAATAATCTCGGTACTTTTCATTGGAATATTGTATGTCCCCTGAGAAAATAGAGTCCTAATTTTAGTGATACACTCTTAAATTCCTTAGCGATAATATTTTGCAAGAAAGAATATATTAAAGAAGAAGCTCGGTATTTTTTGGTGGCACATTGTATGCTGAGAAAAATAGAGTCCTAATTTTAGTCATAGACTCTTAAATTGCTTAACGATAATATTTTCCAAGTAAGAATGTATTAAAGAAGAGGCTTCAGCGTTTTTCTAAGGAATTTAGAGTGTCCCCTGAGAAAATAGAGTCGTAGTTTTAGCCATAGAGAAAATAGAGCCCTAGTTTCAGTCATAGGTTCCTAAATTCGTTAGCAATAATAATTTCCAAGTAAGAATATATTAAAGAAGAATCTCAGTACTCTTCGTTGGAATATTGTATGTCCCATTAGAAAATAGAGTCCTAATTGTATTCCTAGACTCCTAAATTCCTTTAAGAATAAAATGTTACTAGTACAAATACATTAAAGAAGACACTTTTCGGTGGAATTCAAAGTGACCCTAATGTATGACTTAATTTTAGTCACAGGCATTGAAAATGTCTCATGACACTCTAGAATTACAATTTTACTCATAAGCTCCAAAGTTCGTTTAACAACATTATTTTAGAAAAAGTTTTTTCGGAACATGTCCATTTAAGGTGTCCCATAAGACTCTCGAATTATAATTGTAGTCACAACCATCCAAATACCACCAACTACAAAATGTTGTAAATATGAATGAAGATGGTTCGGCACTTTCTGCTAGAATTTAATGTGTCCCATAAGATTCTAAATTATAATTTTAATGGTAGTTTCCTTTTAACGGTAAATTCCACGAACAACATAATTTATCAAATACGAATATGTTATACACGATGGTTCCGTACTTTTCGATGGAATTCAAAGTGTCCCATGGGACTCTTGAACTGGAATTTTTGTTATAAACTCTTTTAACACAAAATGTTTTCTAATACGCATGGATTAAAAATACGCTTCGTAAGACTAAATATATAGTAGTATTTTTATACGCCCTCCAACCTACTTTAACGACTACATATTTTATATCACACAACCAAATAAATGAAAGATTGTTCGACACTTCTCAATGAAAATAAAATTGTCCCATAAGACTATAGAGTCATAGTGTTAGTCATAAGCTTCTAAATTCCCTTGTAAATGTTGCCAATATGGCTAAATTCAAATAACCGATACGGTTATTTTTGGATGGTATCCAAGCTAAGACTCTATAGTTATATTTTACGCCCTCTATATTGCTTTACACTTTACAACCGGTAGCAGGTGGAGGACAAGTACGAGTACTGGTCAAATAATATTAAAAGTTAAGTAACGATTGGTTCGTTGACCACTTGAATGGTGACAGAAATCTTCGCTCACACCCTGCTACCCGCGTTGTCTCGGAGAGTACCTAAAATCATCAGTCTCTCTATGTTAGTGCGCCACGTGCGTCGGGAAAATCCAAAGCGATCTGGCTATTGGGCAGAAGCCGACGGACTCTTAATCTATTAATAGGAGTCCTCCCAGGCCACTGCAAGCGCAGAAAACACCTGCCAGACTTGTGGAAAGCAGGAGGAAACTGACTTCCACATTAGAATGTTAAGAAGGTTTGCTCAGAGAAAGGCAGAGGAGCTAGGAGAGGAAGAGAGTGGTGATGATTGAGAGGATGCCAGGAGTTAGTAAACAAGGTCCATAAGGGCCTACTTGCTGGGCATATCAGAACCGCCCCCTAATCTACTGCTACTAGTGCGCCGCGTAACTAACTATCTTAAACAGGGTTAAACTGGCAGCAGGGTGCGGAGCTGACTTTGAGGCTCCCTGCAATCACTTCCCATAGGCAATTTATTTATTACTTTACAAATAAAATATTTTTTAACGTATCACCAGATTAAAAAAGAGATGGAACTCAGTGTGTCCCATGAGACTATAAAATTATATATAATGTAAACTACTTGTAAAGGAAACCCGGATTAGAAAAGTGCTCTGTAACGGCTTTCAAATCTAACCTAAGGTATCTGACTGAAGTTACAAATGATACCATAAAGTTTCAGGAAAGATATCAATACAGAGCCGAACTAGGAATATGTAATACTTTAACACTTCTCCAACCCGATTCGTAAAGCTAGATATCAATTATATTCATAGATATTTCAAATTAATTTAAAGTATCTCCTAATACAAGGCCTTGCGAATAGGGTGTAACTTAACACTTTTCAGATGTACTATAAAGTAGTGATGGGCATATCTCGAATGCAATAATTCGAAATATTCGAGTATGCATATATCTCGAAATATCTGGAAATACGAGTAATTCATTCGAAAGAAAAAATTCTAGAATACGTTTGTTTCGACGCTCACATCTCGAATGAAACAACTCGATTAGGAATATATCTGAAGATGCGAGCACGTTCGTAGCTAAACAATTCGAAATATTCGATTATGCACATACATATCGAGATATCTTGACATGCGAGTAATCCATTCGAATGCAAAAAACTTCTCGAATAAGTTCGTAGCGGCTTATGTATCT
The DNA here is from genome assembly GCA_014611495.1 of Limonius californicus. Taxonomy (NCBI): domain Eukaryota; kingdom Metazoa; phylum Arthropoda; class Insecta; order Coleoptera; family Elateridae; genus Limonius; species Limonius californicus. Next base: position 11,258 of record JABXWE010034091.1, read on the forward strand.
AGAATGAAACAATTCGATATATTTGATTATGCATATATCTCGAGATACCTGAAGAAGCAAGTAATTCATTCGAATGTAAAAACTTCTCGAATCGTTCGTGGAGACGCGCGCATCTCGAATGAAGCAGTTCGATTAGAGATATATATCAAGGTGCGACTAATTCATTTTAAGGCTAAAAACTTCTCGAATAAGTTCGTAATGAAATAATTCGAAATATTCGATTATGCATATATCTCGAGATATCTTGAGATGCGAGTAATTCATTTGAATGCTAAAAACTTCTCGATTACGTTCCTAATGAAACAATTCGAAATATTCGATTATGCATATATCTCGAGATATCTCGTGATGCGAGTAATCCATTCGAATGCAAAATACTTCTCGAATAAGTTCGTAGCGACCCGCGCATCTCGAATGAAACAATTCGAAAAATTTGTTTATGCATGCATCACCGAGATACCTGAAGAAGCAAGTAATTCATTCGAATGTAAAAACTTGTCAAATACGTTCGTGGAGACGCGCACATCTCGAATATAACAATTTGATTAGAGATATATATCAAGA